>JACCGJ010000584.1:0-60631 GCA_013407085.1 Atriophallophorus winterbourni | reverse complement strand
ATTAATAAATTGATGAACGATGGATGATGAACTCTCCTGGATGATGAACTCTCCTTACAATTACTGGTTATCAACTAATTTAATAGATCCGTCAAGTGCAAGCAATTGCAGAACATGTCTTAATCCTGCTATTTGTGTACAGAATAATTTGAGCTTATTTTTCATTTCTGATCACATCACTCGTATTTATGTTCAACAACTCTCAGATCAAAGATAATCGATACTGTTAAATAATTTGTTTAATTTATGAAAATTTAACCGTTACCCCGACTCTTTCGCGCGAGCACTAATCTCGGGCACTGTTAATCAAGCAAAAGCTTCGATTGATCGATTTGTTCTGATGGACACGGAATTGCGTTTTGTTGATATTTTAATTTGCCGCAAATCAAAGACAACCGGTGACCTACGACGTTTTTGGCTGTTGAGATTATTCACAACATGCGAATCGCAATTGAATAAAACCAATTTAAAGTTTATTTCAAAATGAAAGTACATATCCAAAATATTTAGCAAAAAATCCAGCATTCCAGGTCACAAAGGTAGACATAGATGGCATTCATATGGTTAAGGGCAATCGGCAACTTCACAAGAAAAATATGCTGTACGTATTTGCTCAGGGTTTCCATTTCGAACGATAACTTTGATATTGAAACGATTTTCATCGCATTGGAAATAAAAGGTTGGATTGCGGTTCAGCAAGCATACCGCGAAATAAAGGAGAAGTTCAAATTCAATGGAAAGACCGAAATAAATGGAGCTCTTAGGTTTGATCTTCCCATTGTAATCAAATTGTAGCAAACAGAGTGGACGTGATATTTTTCTGGCCAGAATAACTGAATTTGATATGCAGTTATTTTTTTCCTGTATTAAGTAATTATCCCAAATGTGCAGTCCGCTTATTGTTCGATTATGCTCTTCGCCAATGCACACGTGATGGAACGCACAAACATATCGATCTGAGAAGTCATCGCTGTTGTAAAACCACGCCGTTTCGAAGCTTCTTTGAAACGCCTCAATGTTTCTCCAGTGACAAGAGTACGAAGCGAAAATTTCGTGCAAATGACGGAACAGCCGTGAAGCAAACATTACTTTTAAAAATTCCTGGATGAATTGTCTTCTCTTCGGTTTAAACCAATTAAATATGAGAGATTTCAGCGCCTTTCTTGTTGGGCTTGTGTGTAAATCCGCTTCATCGACATCTCTTAATAGAGGGTCATTATCACCTTTGGTCCATTTTATTTTATTATCCATTATAATGTGATTCCTTCCTTGTATCTCACGCCAATAATATCTGCAGAATAATTCCAGTACAGATTGCTCTAATGTTGGAGGAACTCCACGTGGAATTCGGTCTATTACAATTTGACGCTAACTGAATGAAAATGAAATGATTCGACTTACCGACATTTTCGTTGCACGTGGTTTTCACTACATTCAAAAGAATGTTTAGCCTAAATTTGAAATGCATATGTTATCTTTAGAAAGGGAATGAAAGGTGCGAATGGGAAAGTTTAATAAAAATGTGTTGAGCAATTTTGCAATTCGTTAGTTAATATACGAGAATCCTTGAGTAATAATTATTTTTGTTCTTGTGACTACACATTCGTGCCAACCCCATCGAACTATCCCCAAAGTTGATCACGACGGTTCATAATGGAAGTACTAGACTCGATTTTCGCTCTTATTTGAGCTCTACCTCGGGTGCGAGTTGAACCCCCGACCATCACCATTGTAGTACAACGCCTTACGACCTAAGCTACCGTCCACAATTTGGTTGATCGCTATTAAGCGTTAATGTTCGCCCGACCAGTCCAGAAGGAGCCAGCAACATCTGTCGTGGTCGCCGGACCAAACAGATCTCTGTGTCATGTCTTCCCATCGGATACAATGTGAGCTAACCCGATTATATCTGATGGGCATTGTTGTGTGTGCAATTTTTGGAATAAAAGTTGTTTATGTTTGTGATTACTCATCCGTGCCAAACCCATTGAACTATTCACAAAGTGGATCACGAAGGTCCATAATGGAAGTACTGAACTCGAGTTTCGTCGTGATCAACTACTGAAATGGGCCAGTCTGGAGAAGGATTCATAAACGATTAATTGCGATCGGTGAAACGGTGGACGGTAGCACAGTTCGTTAAGGCGTGTGACTACAATGGTGATGGTCAGGGGTTCGAATCCCACCCGAAGCGAAAGGATATGCACTGCTGATGAGCTCAAAGAATCCAGTGCTTCCATTATGACCGTCGTGATCAACTTTGTGGATAGTTAGAGGGGCTTGGCATGGATGAGTAATCACAAAAACATAAAAAATATATTTTTGCAACATGCTTAAAAAATTATTTTCATTAATTCATTAATTATCTTTACTCATTATATAAGTAAATGCCGAAACTATTCTAAACTATTCTAAACTAATTATGTATCTAATAAAAAAATCATGGGAGTAACTTAATAGAAATATTACAATTTTATCCTATATCACCACAAATTCGCCCCAATCCACACAACCTCTCGATTTACATCATATCAACCTAACTTGATAAATTATTTGGGAAGCGAATATATTTACCAGACGATCTAGCGGAAATTCTATTTATCTGCGCTCAGTTTTTTATATTTTTCATTACTTCTCATTCAGTTCACATGAACATTGTATATTTCTGGACCCTTTTACACAATTCATTAAAAGTGAGATGATTTCATCTATTGAACAGGGTTCTAGGTTGCGGTAAATATTTCGCCTGGGTCTGATTGGGATCTAATTTGAGCACATTTTACGAGTTGTTGAATAATATGCATGCGGTTTCGCGTTGCTTGACTATTTCAATGGGCGTATAGAAAAGCCTCGTGAATGAGAAACTTTTTCGTTAAATAAAAAGACTAATTATACATATGATCTATTATGAGATCCACAAAATAATAAAATCTAGCACTTTTAGGTAAAGGTTATAGGGATAAAAATAGGCAGCCATATAATTTCTAATGACAATCGCTTATAGAAAAAGTTCAAATCGCAATGTACCCTTTTCAAATAATACGTTACACGTTCTGGTTCAAGGCAGGATCTAAATAGCTGGCTTGTGTTCTATACTTTGATTCACAATGTATTTGAAGTCGATGATCGATGAGGATTTTAGCGTGTTCTACTGTGAGTACAATATTGAACAGTTAAAACTTTCTACTTTTAGAATTTTATTCTGAATAATTTTACCTTCATCTTCGATTGATAGTTGTTGTGGTTGTTGGCCTCCTACGGTCAATGACCAGCTTGGACGTACATCACATGCGCATAAGGGTTTCATGCTGCACAGCTTTTCGAATGACTAAACAGTCCGATTCGAGTGGAACAATATCTCCCACAGCGCTAGCAGCGATGTACAATACTAGGTCGACGGGCGTCAGTTGTACGCCAGCGGCGCGATCTGCGTTCAGCAGCCAAAGACTGTATCTGCTTCACCTCAGCTTGCATACGACGCTTTACGCAATGCTTTGAATGTGAGCGGTCAAAAGCAAGTTTCTCCAACTCGTGGGGTCAATTCAATGAACTTTCATATCTCTTTTGCCATGTCTTTGTACTGCAAGTGTGGACTGGCAAATGGTCCACTTCATAATTTCAACTCATCAAAAGAGCAGATCACTGGGAATACGGACATTTTTCATTCTGTTGACTGGACAAAGTCACAGTAAGCGGCGCAGTCGTAGTCGGGTGAATACGCTCTGTTGAACAATTTTAGAAACCACTTACGAATTAGCCACTTTCCCGTTCCGGATAAGTTCAAAATACGACGGATGTTTCCTATGGTATGATATGAAAGCACAAGCCTGATCCAGGCAAAGTGCCGCACAGTCAGAGGCTGCACGTGGGCGATATTACTGTCAGGTTGCCCAGGCCTAGACAGATATGATGAAGAAAAAAGAACAGGAAACGGTAGTGAGACTCCAGCGTGTTTAAGCATACAGTTCACTACCGGTGACCAATCAATTTAGTACAGAAGTACTGCATGATTGCACATCCGTGCAGGATGTTTCCTAGATGTAAAGAGTCAGCTTCCGTTCATGTCTTGCGTGGATGGTTCAGGTTTCACTGCTGTAAAGTAAAGCATTTGGTACGCAAGTGCTGTATGCCATCATTTTGTCTATTTGCAGTCAACTTGCTGTTACCCCAAAGACGAGAGTTCAATCGAGACAAAATGACAGCTGCTCTGCAAATCCGCTTATCAATCTCCGTGTCTACCAAGAAATTATCCGCAATGGTTAAACCAAGATATGTGAAATGACGTATTTGTTCAAGCTGACAGTTACAAACAGTGATGAATGGAGGTGATACCATCAATTGACCCAGTACTTTCGTCTTGCTCATGCTAATTGTTAGCCCATATTCTTTGCATGCCGACGAAAAACAGTTCATTAGCCACTAAAGGTGTTCTTAGGAGTGAACAATAATGGCTGCATTGTCGGCAAACAGCAGGTCACGGATTAGCACATCCCGTGCTTTGGTTTGTGCTCTCAACCAGTTTGGGTTGAAAAGCTTGCCATCACATCGTATGCTTAGGTTAAGGCCTTCTGTTCTCGTCCTAAAAGCGTGCCTCAGAAACAGAGCAAAGAAAATATCGAACAGCGTGAGGGTAAGAACACATTCTTGATTGACCTATTGGAGAACTTCAAAGTTTTCTGAACTGAAACCGTTGAAATGGACTGAGAACTTCATTTGAGATTGGAACGAAATAACGAGTTTGAGCAGTTATCGGGGAAGCCTATTAGATCAAGAAATTTGAAAAGACCATCCATTCTGACGTAGTAAAATGCCTTCTTTAAATCAATAAAAACAGCGTATAATAGCATACGCTGTTCACGACACTTTTCTTCAAGTTGTCTCAAGACGAAGATCATGTCAACGGTTGATCTTCCTCTGCGGAGCCACATTGAGTTCGGGAGTAAAATCTATCGCCTAAAACTTGTAGACGGATTTACTTACTTACTTACTTTTTACTTTTGTGCGGCTGGCTCCACGGGTGGATTAGCCGGCTTCATTGATGTCTCGGATAGCACCAGCCCACGCACGTCGATCGGAGGCGAGATCGTTGCAGATCGTGATCCAGTCTTGTTCCCACCTGCGAACTCCTTAGACGGTACGCAGACCCATTGAGACATCATCATGAAGTTTCTTGGAGGTAGTGTACAAGTGATGTCCCCAACACCACTCGGTGTTTGTTCGAGTACACCTCTCTAGCCTTTGCACAGCCAAGTGCAACCTACAAGGCAGCAGGGAGTTGGCAAATAAACGCGCTGTGCGCCAGTTATCTACCTACGGGACTTCTCTCCGGATTTTTCGCGGGGTTTTCTCCCGAAGCCTTTCCCGCAATCGGGTGACCCACAAGACAATGGGGGTTTGGGGTCAGGGTTTTTCTTCCCCTAGATGGATTGCCAGTAGCTGACGAGCTCCATCTGCCTGGAGCAAACTGGTTTTAAGGCGCCAGTCACCCGCCTTCGCCCCTTCTCCTGTCAGTAAGAGCAGTTCCGCCGGCCTTGTGAAAGCCACTCGTGCAGGCCAGGAGTTGGACTCGGTTGTCAGAGGCTATTTGAGACACATGCCACGTGGGAGCATTTTATAGATAGTAGGTGGCTCATTCCTACTACCACCCCCGGCTGTGACAACCTTTGGAACCTGTAGACGGATTTGTATGACTTTAGCAAATAATTTGCCTACAACTTTTAAAAGGGAGGTTCCGCTGTAATTGCTAGTCGCCTCTATCGCCCCTTTTATTAAATAGCGTGATGAAATTCGTCTCTCGCATCTCTTGTGGGACACACGCATTCTGCCAGCAAATGGTAAGGAGGCTGTAATAATGATGTTATACATCATTCGATGAGCTCAGGTGGAAGTCCATCGTCACCAGGGTCTTTTGCGTTCGCTGAGATGTCGATTGCCCTTTCTAAGTCATCCAGAATAAGGGTTGTATTTAAATGTTCAATGGTTGGCCAGCGCTCATCATTTTCAAGTGCATGCGATAAAACCGTACTGAACCTAGAGTATTAAGAGGAGAAGTGTACTACCCATCTGCTAAGTTTTGACAAGCCGATAACCAGATACAGATTTGATGGAAACCGTTTTACGCTTGAACGGACCAAAGGCTCTCTCGACCCCATCATACATGCCGTGAAAATTTCCAGTATCCGCAGCTTTCCGGATACACAGGCTAATTTCAGTACAGTTGTCATTTGAATATCGACTTGTAGTTTCTTTGACCTTATTTCTAGCTGCTTTTAGTAGTCGTAAGTTTTCATCTGTTGGTATACCTTTGAACTTCAAGAATGCTGACCGTTTCTCGTCCAATACAGCAGTCATTTCAGAAGTTTTTGCTTCGAACAAGTCGCTTGTTCGTGCTTTCTTCGGACCGCACTTGGATAGAGAGACTCATCATATGCAGCTTTTTAGCGATTACCAGTTTTCTGAAGTCGATTTGGGTTCAGTTTTTTTTTAAACTCGATGGTAAAGGCTTTTGCGAATCGAAAGGCTAGATTAGGTTCACATATGCGAGGGACATCTATCCTTGGCTTATCAGACAATTCGGTGAGGTACAATGTTGTCTGGGGATATTCAGTTTTACACAAACCAGTGAATGGTCAGTGTCACAGTCTGCGCTTTGATATGAAATGATGAGGGCTACGCTTCCTATATTAGTGCGCTCAACAAGAATAAATTTAAGCTGATGCCAGGCGTAGAGCGAGGTTTTTTCTAGGAGATTTAATGTTGTGGTTTTGTCTGAAAGAAAGTGTTAGTGACACAAAGTCTGAACTGCGTGCACAGCACTAATAGGCGTTGTCCATTTTCATTGGCTCTACATAATTTGAACATTCCGAGACAAATTTTCCATGACTCGTAACCTGGATGCTGTCCAGCTTGGGGCGGTTCAGTGAGACCTGAATATAACTCCCACCATCTAAAGCAGCCTCAGGACTCGTGCACTACGCCAGTCGACTCATAGATTTTAATCGGTATATGCTGCTTCCTGTGTTATTATCTATAGAAGCGAAATGGATTGTCCTCTCAACTGTTCCGTTGTGATGTACGCCAGGGCAGTTTAGAATGGAGAACTAGTTGTTGCCTAAACAACAAGTGCTCCCTATCTATGACACCACTGTAACCAAAGGAACACCTAGGCTGATACGCTCGTATAATGATGCCGTCACAGTACTTGGCATTTCAAAGTTGTATTCAACTTCGGAATGCCTAACTGGACTCTAGCTCGGGATTTCTCCTCGATGTAGACTCCTGAATACTTTTCCATGAATGGATGTAGCCACAAAGCGGTGGAGGTTTGAGATAAGGGTTTTCCTTCCACTAGGTTGACGACCTTCATTGACTTACGAGCTCCACCTGCGCCAGTTAGCAACCTTCGTCCCTTCTCCTGTCAGAACCTGTTCCGCCAGGTAACACAAAACCACGCGTGCAGACCAGGAGCCGGACTTGGTTGTCAGGGGCTATTCCACTAAATCATTTTTTTGGAATTGGAAGCTCATCCCCAAAACGGCTCCGGCATGACAACTTTGGAACACGATTGATAGTAAGCCGCCCGAAACTTCTGTAGACTATGGGTACAAATAAATATATGGAATATATACAATAAAAATGCATTCAGATTCCTTTATTTCAAATATTTACTTACTCAATTGATATAGTTCTTTTTCATGTTACACCAAGATGACCAGACTAGTAACACGAACGTTGATATGCCGAATATTAGTGCAAGAATTTTAAAAATGTTGAGTTCTTGAGAAGAATGAACTATAAAATTCGAGTCATATAATATTTTCACTTACTTGTCAATATAAGGTTCGGCAGGTAGTATAGTTCTAATTCACTTTCGGATGCATCACCCAGTGACCTGGTTCTACTCACCATCGCCCAAGCATTTTACAAAGGTCACGAGAATAATTATTTGAATACTCGACATTGATCGATAAACGGTTCAGCACGCTGATTGATTATGGAGGTTGAACCGCCGCCTGATGATTTTGGACCAAGCGGAATTCTTCATTAGATCTAAATAACATCGCATGCGCTAATAAATAATTTAAACGGAACTAACCAGTCAAGTTCACGTGATTAATATTCTTAAGATACCGATGTGAAATGAAGTATGTATATACGCACAGTTATATATTAACACCAGATGGTCAAATGCGAATTCGACTATGACCATGGAGTATTCCGTTGAGATTTGTGTTTGTAATACGACCCTGTCTTGGCACTTTATCACTTCAAATTATCTATCTTAAATTGATAATAATTTGTCAGTGATTGCTCCTCAAGAAATGTTCCTCATCTTTTACTGATCACCTTGTATAAACATCAATGATTTTCCGTCAATCATTTATCTGTCCTCCCATGCGATGCTGTTTTATGTCACTAGCACACACGTATCCGGCCAATTTCTTCTCCACCAATCACGTTGCTTGAAAAGACAATCCACGTAAACAATCCATGTGCGAAAGATTTTAGCACAATATTCCACGAGAAATTCCTTGGTGTACATGAATTTCTACCATAATTATCTTAATTGCATGTACAATTATGTTGTGGATTTCACAAATTTTTCATTGTAAGTTATGTTTGTAAAGTGAAAATAAATTTTCTTAAACGTAGCTTTAGGAAACGAAAGGCAACGATATTTTGATATGCGCAATGCACGGAAATAATTTCTGTTTCCATAAATGAATAACGTTTCTTGACGTCAATATCAAGTTGATTCCGAGTTACGAAAATGTAGTGCTTCATTATATATTCATATATACAACAGGCCCGTTTTTAGCTAGATCGTAGCTTAAAATGCCATTATTAAACGTTGGTGTATTTGAAGTTTTCAAACGCTTGTAGTTATGAAGAGACAATGAATTTGTGCTCTGCTTACTCTCAAACATTTCACCCTTAGTTAACTGTACGATATAATATTTGGAATCCTGAGAATTTGTTACCGGACTTATTTGAAGACATTTATGATAGGATATCATAGGAATTTTGACCACAATGACAATTTTCAAACATTTAATACACTTTACTTAATAAAGTTCAATTAAATATTCACGCGAACCTGTTAAACTTGATTTGCATTTGGTAAGCATAATAATTGTCTTTGTAAACACAGTTCTCTGGAGGTTGCACGTGGGTGTACAATCTATTTATCTTATCCACAACTAGTTTTTAAGACTACACATTGAATTTACAGAAGATCTCATTTCCAACATCTTTTATGCCCATACGGAATATTATATTTGATAAATGTTAAATATTCAACAGTAATGAATATCAGTTGGCCGTCTGGAGTTTGAATCGAACGATTTAGAAGTTATCACTACAATAGTTGCTTTATTTTGTCTTATTAAGTTAGATTGACGAAGTTAATTTTATTTTGAGCTTCATATATTTGTCATATCCGTCTGCACGTCACTAAAGCTTATTTGGACAAATATTTTTGATTTTCGATCTACATCTAGGAGACAAACAGCTTTGGAAAATCTGTCTTGATGGCTTCTTAGAAAAATTTAAGAAAGACCTACTGGATCATTTATTCTATACGCCGACTTTGTTGCAAGCAAAGTTTCCGCTATATTTTAGATTTTGCGCTTATGATAATATTATTACGCACACAATCCATGTTGCCGATTCGTCTTAACATTCTGTTTATTGGACTAGATGAGCGATACCTTACCGGTCTTTTGTTAACAGTGAAGGGTGTTCAGGGTGGCTAATTTCATTAGGAGGGATGAGCTGTTTAAGTCTGATAGTATTTAACATAGCTGATAGTAGATTACTAGATCGGGTGATCAAGAATGTTAATCCTTTCCTTATTGATTGTCAGCTCGCCGTGTTTCCATACTAACAAAATGCAATTTACTCACACGAGCAGCTATAAAGTAACCCGCAGAGTAAATCGTCAACATCAAAGTTT
Organism: Atriophallophorus winterbourni; assembly: GCA_013407085.1. Lineage (NCBI taxonomy): Eukaryota > Metazoa > Platyhelminthes > Trematoda > Plagiorchiida > Microphallidae > Atriophallophorus > Atriophallophorus winterbourni. Next base: position 50,676 of record JACCGJ010000584.1, on the reverse strand, counting down.
TCACGGTTTAAAATTTCCCATCGTCAGTTGCTGCTCTCTTGTTCTTTACACTACTCACGTATAACATTGAAATACGCTGGCGAAAATGCGGGTGATTACAAAATGGAAGAAAAGGCTGAGATGTATGTGAGCACGTATTAATTGTTTAATTGATCGATTGACTATTCCAATCATTAGTGATATTTGATAGGGGCGAGATTTTCAACTAAATGGACTTATGGAAGTTAAGTGAGCCAGAGGAGTGGTCCATAACTTTATGTGTATGAAATGTCCTCACTGCTAATTACTTGAAAGTTGTCAATAACTCAATAAAAACTAACGCAGAGCGTTGATTGGAATATAATAAACTTTCGAATATGAAAGCACGCGAAGGCACTTTATTTTTTCATGCCACAGTATCACCCATTTTAATTCACTTTCACTGTAGCTGTTTGGTACGAAGTCAAAATCAAAACACATGTTGTCTATCATTTCTTCACTGTTTCATGACTCAAGATTTATCATAAAATTCAAATGGTTACATTATTCCATATGTTCCAAGCATTTTCGCGGAATAAAACAAATTCCAACTTAAGGATAGCACAGATAAAATGTTAGTGAAATGTAAATTTTGGTAATTTTTTGTTAAAATGTTGTTCTATATCGGAAATCACTGATGGTTTTCAGCACATTGGTGGAATACACGATAATTCTACATAAAAGCTCTCGACTTTTGTTTGATTATTGTTTCAATCGGCTACAAAACACAATTCTGATAATACAGTTGCATTGAAAACAATCATGAATTGAGTAAAAAGTTTCGAAGACAATCTACGCGCGTGTGCGGTATTTGAGAGGTAAATTTGACTGCGCGTTGGGAGTGTGGAACGAAGTTTTAATAAGTGGACAAGCTAGCGAGACGCCGTATAGAATATTCTGTAGATTATTATAAATTCAGGCCTAATGGCACACGTTTTTAGCAAACTGTAGTACATTTGTTCGTGATGGGGCAGTATTCAGAAACGGATATTGTAATCAAGCATCAAACAATATTTTTCACGAAATCTTCTGTTGTTTATTCACTATTAGCGTGGTAAACAGACTTAGGTATCTGCAGGGAAACTTAACGATGCAGATTATCGAGTTTAAAGTCGAACATGACGTATAGTTTAGCATCATATTAACATCACTTCTTATGAAATCAATATATTTTACAATGTGCGAAAACGATGTTGAATAGGCATCCACCCTAAGCCTAACAATTTATATCGATCGTTCATTAATTTGGACTAGCTACTTTTTCTGCTGAAAAATTGTCTCCATTTTTTCCACTTTATAAACAATCTTCACCTCGGCGTTTGACATTTCAGTACTCGCGTGTACAGTCAATGTTTCAAATGACATTTTCACTGGGCGCATGAGTTTTGCTCGCAACTGTTGGGTACGAAATTGCGCGCTGTGATGACGCTGTTTTTTCTGTTCATGTAAATCTGGTTAATGGTTTCTGAGGTGATTATTCTGTTTCAAAACGAAACGAGATTTTGTGAAAAAATATCTTTTACCCTTGACCAACAAGCTCCTTTTTATTGAATAATCTCAGCTTTCCGACATGTGAAGAGATTTTCTTCAGTTAATCCAGGGAGGAATGAGGATGCTTCAAGATCTGTTCGACATACTCAGATTGCTAGAGGATATAACAAAATACTCTGAACATTTGGTTATAATTTGAGGATTACAATATCAACTCTTTCAATATGCTATCGCAAAACATTATTTGACATATTCGAAAATTATTACTTATAAGTTTTCTTATTGCTGGTGAGGAATTTATATTTAATTAGGAATTTATATCAGGTAAAATTCACGGTTTCTAATGAATCAGATAAACCATCGGTATCTAAAATTCTTTCAAATGTACTCATGTTCAGGTTTGGAATACAAGAAATTAGAACATGTTAACTTTCAACCAAATTTAGACTTTGAGCTAACATTTTGTGGCCAATTTAGAGGGCCGGTTCATTTAGAGATGTGGAAAATTAGAAATTCTCGAGTCCTAAACGTTTAGCGGCAAGAATTTCGATATGCACCGGACACACATGTATTGGTGATACTGCCAAAATCAAGTTCTCATACTTTAACACAGATATAATTTAACGATTTCAAAATTTGTCGGTATCTTAAATAACTCTACAGTTTGGTTCACATATATGAATTTTAAATCGTAATGGTAGTCTAGATCTTTCGTTACATAAACAGTTTGAGATGGATCCTTCTTTTTAAGCAATATTGTCCCGTTTTCGATCACTTATACAAATTCCCTTTTGTGGTAAGCAAAAGTATAATGTGTATGACGTTTCTGATGGACCTAAACACTTTCATATATAGAGATAATTGTTTTTTGTTATAAACTTCGTTTGCTACATTCAGGGGCAATTAATGGTTTGCATCATTTTATTATTATTTTGGCTTACACTTAAGCAGATTTGAGTGATTTGAATCTATTTTGTAGTAAATTTATATTATAAAAGCTTATTTGAAATTTCTTGTATAATCTGAACCGCTGATTTACGATACGTGCACAGTTTTGTTGAGTCGTAGCTCGAAGCTAGCCTGAACTTCTTCTAGTTACGATGAATAAACTTCTAATTATCAGGCATACGCGTCCTAAGGGAATATATCAAAATAATTAAAAAATGCGCACATAATTCGAACAAGCTTAATTGGAAGAATCGATTTAAACAATGTCAATACTTTGTTCTATCTTTAACTTAATTCAATTTTAACAAAAAACGAAATTTTGACTGCATTGATTCAGCGAATCAGTGAGACAATTGAACAATTATGTCACTTTCATTGATTTGAACTTCTTAAACTAAACATTTTAATATTCTCACATGATGTCACGATCCAAATTCTCTCATAACGCTTTTTTCACAATCTGATTCATACAAAAAAATTTGAGTGTGAATGAAAAAATGGAACCAGTTTCCAGAAAAGTGTTGTAGTAGCTTGAAACTGATAGACATGAGTGAGAAACTGCTTGCAATCATTTGGTGAACTTTTGCTGCGGAGCAGAGACGGCGTCCAGCGACCGAGAAATTCACTCTTAAATTAACAATTTACAGACACCACTAATTTATATTTACAATATTTGCGCCTATACAATCATACGAACTATTTTACACTTTCTGTAAAGTCTGCCCAAAATAAAGCGGATTTTAATATGAGGCATTTACAAGAAAATTTCTTTTAAAAGCTTCAATCTAAAATTATTCAAGCACACATACCATTGTATCGCATTATCTAAAATCCCGACAGCCCTAAATTATATTGCATTTTGTTTCAGTATTGACCCGGAGTCATACATCAGAAGCCGTCCAAACATTAGATCCGGTTTCGGTGGAAATTACAAGCGTCCAAATGCTGGAATTTCAATGTCCAAGCGACGCGTTTCACTTGAAAGATCATATTCACGAACGTTGGAGACAAATTCCAGCAGCGGTGCTTCGTCTATTCTGACAAACCATGAGTCAGATGAAGTTGCATTACAAACACATTCACAAAAAGTCTTCAACCAGAAACCACTATCAATCAATTGTTTGAGTTCATTACGCAATTCTACGTTTTGTCTGTCACAGAGCCATTTGGTGGTTCCAACTATCCCGTGGATCGAGAAATCTGAACGCGAACGTCAATCGGATGCGAAACTGTTGCGCTTGATACGGCAATTACCAGATGAGCAGCAAAATACCACAGAAATGATTCTGCTTCGATTATGCATCCAGGAGAATAGCAATCACGGGACTGGCGGTTTAGAGTCTAGACTGCGAGAAGCGTTACAACTTGTGCCACCGAATAACCCAAATGTTCATTCAAACGAATCTACCGGGATGCCATCAACAACCTTGAGTGATGACACATGGTAAAGAAACCATCTAACCTATTCAGTGATTTTTCGTAACTAGTTCGTAACTAATTTTCCACAGTGGTTTGCAAGTATGATTATGAATACTATTTTTTCACTATTTCATGGTTTACTAAAACAAATCCTCTTGGCCCCACGTTATGGCGGTAATAGTAAGAAATCGGTTGTGCTTTGTAAATGTAGGTTTAATAATCGCATCAACCACAAGAGGAAGATTGGCTGCAGCCTTTGGCTTTCTGGCTTCAACAGGTTACGCTGATATGACCATTGAGGTAGAGATTGTTTGCTTCCACAAACGGACACGAGAACTAGATCGACTGTTTGAATCGGTCTGTCAGAGGTGGGTTATGACAATCATCTTAACAGTGACGTCCGATTAAAACTCGTTAACTACTTTTCCCATGTTGCAAAGCCCACTGAAACTTATCTTAATGTCTTTATCTGATAAATATTAGCGGCTAAAAACCGGATGTGATCTTTTAGTGCAGGGAATGAGAGTATTACAAAACTGGTCCTTTCTATAGTTTTGACCGTTGGATTTAATCTGTAGACCGGCTAGCCAAAACAATGGCTTTCGAATATAAATTTGATGAGTAATATATATTTTGTAAGCAAACCGCGCTGTTAATTCTTGTAGTTAGTAAACATCAAGCGGTATTAATAGTGCATAATCTCATTACATGAAACTCCGTCAACTTTACAGTGTACCAAAGCCACTGTGTAACGGTGTATCTACCCAACCGACAAAGAGCATGCTCGACCCTCGTATGACCCAGTCTTGTTACGAAAGTCGAGGTACAGAGGATTCACAAAATGAATCGCATATGTCGAACAATTTCAACCACACAATAGGCAGTTCCTTGGATTCACCCGAAGCAAAATCGGACGTAGATGAAACGGGCGATTTATCTGAAAACACATGTCCACAAGATCATCGAAATTCAATATATTCCATCCTGAGAAAAATTGCACGATGTTTGGCAACAAGGATCGCAAGCAAAAGGCAACGTTTGGAAGAGGCTCAGCAAAAGTTGTCGAGAAGCACAACCGAAGAAAAATTGGTAAGAAATCCTGCTGTAACTAGTTGAATATGGGAACCGTATATTTAATCAACAACTACCAAAATCATTAAGCCAAATTTGTTGAAACTAGACCGGAATATGCAAGTTTGTGTCGATAGAGGAGGTGCATTAATAAATGACTAAACTATTAGCGCTTTTGTCGGCAAAGGTGTTTTATTACTATCGTAAGTGTGCACCACACAACCCATGACTACTACAACCCATGCTTGAATTTTTGCGAACTAAAATTTCAGTTGATATACGTGCCAGCAGTTTATTGATGCATTGGATGAGTTTTAAGCACAAAATTTATAACTCAATTTTCGTACGAATAAATGAACGATTTGAACAGTGTGAATTTTTATCTGCATATTTTTTAAAGCACATACATTGCAGTTTTAGTAGGTATTACAAGCAGCCGAGCTTGTGAAAGTGTGAATCCTTCAATGGGCTGGTAAACAAACTTTCCCATAAATTTCCTAATAGAAACTAGATTAGAAAAGATTTGTTTGTGGCGTAATATCAAAACTAGAATAAAAATATGGTTATACATTATTCACTTAGCATTTAGGAACAATTTATTCCTACACTTATATTGATCATATCGCAAAACCTAAACGTACTGTCCCCACCTGATGAGTATAAGCTGCCTGAATTCGGTCATGGATTGCCTGTGATGTAAAAGCATGCATGCATGGATATTTTCTACAAACGTGTGTGGACAAGTGATTTACAAAAAGTTGGTCGTGACAACCTAATCCAAAAACGGCTTCAAAAATCAAACTTAGTTTACCTTTTCTCCAGTATTAAATTTCACGCGAATCTTGATCGTAATGTCCGTACATACTGAGTGCAAACAGCACGGAACTGGTCATTGGGCGTGTGTAATGAGACCACATGCTAATACGGAATTCTCGATTCTGATTAAAAATCTATTCAGTTTGCCGTGTGGTTGGTGCATTTGACGAAATTATTCATGAAATGTACGACGACGGTAAACATGCCCTAGTGCTCATGTTTAAAATTTAACCAGAAAAGTGACATAAAGTTTCTTTAGCACATAGGAATCATGATTGAGGTATTACTATTTACTTTGGGTGTAAAACAAAGTTGGGGAAAATGTGAGAAACCCAAGTTGCAGTACAATGTTTTCATTACTGTATCGGCTTCCTGTAATAAACATTTATCAATTAGAAACTCACGTACTTTCGAATGTTTAGCCCATTGCCTCTCATAACAGTTCTCATGAGTGCAATTTCGATATATTCAAGCTTGTATATCAATTAATTTAAAGCGATTTTTTTAAATCTCATGTGCATATCAGAGAAATATACCTATTCGATATAGCATGAAGGTTATATATGCGTATATACAGACAGATAATTAAGAAATCTGTTATTTTTAAGTGATCTCATATGAGATCGCCGAGAGGTAATGGGTTAATGCCAATCTTTTAACCTTTAAAAAATGAAACCGACTTTGAATTCTTACGTTAACTCATAAATACCTGATTTGTTCACCCTATAATTAGCTGAAAATCAAACTGCAAGATATATTCATTCTGTCGGATCATGCTAACTCGCCATGTTGCACACGAGCCGACAACAGTTCCACCATCTCGTCGCAATGTGAATCGCCATTCGCCCACGTCCTGGTTCGTTTCGAACGCTGGCACAATTCAATGCGTTCGGTTGTTCAATTGCTTTGTCAACTGGCATGGCGCTTAGCTTGGTTAGATGCGAGGACCGAGTTTATAAAAGAGACCAGGCACCGGAATCCGGACTTCAAATCATACCATAGAACAGTAAGCACTTGGGTTGCCTAATTACAATTGTTGATTACCGCATAATACCTTACAGGTGAGATCTGAATGCAAGTAATCCTGTTGTCAACAAAAGTAACTCAAAGTTTTTTGTTAAAATTCAAAAAAGCAAATATTTTACAGTAACCATAGATTAAAAATATAGGGAATGCATAAAAACAACACAAATGTTTTATCAATATGGAAAGTCAGCATGTGTATTCAGGTGCGAGGTTAGATTTGGTCAACATATACTCGTCAAGATCAGCACAAATGATATGTGGGGGCAGAGATTTCGATATAAAACAAACTAGGATAGCTAAGGGATGCAACTTGTCGGGCAGCGACAGAGCATAATTCATAATTTCATCAACAGAGATCGCTAGTCAGTTTTAATGTGGTATAAATTAACAAAGTGCAATGCTTCTCACATCGAAACATAGGAACGTGTATCACTGGAAGATTGAGCTGAAGAATATTCGGAAAACTGATATATATATATATATATTATTGTAAAGCTGGTTGCTTCTACAACTATAAATCTTGGATCTTGAATCATATAAGTTGTTCAGTGTAGACTTTCCTTTCTAAACTATTTAATTTTTTTAAGTTAGTTAATAAATTACCGGAAATTATGAACCACAAATGTTTATAAATATAGAGTATAGATGAGCAAAACACCACGGTTTTTAACAAATCATCTTCATTCTTTGAACGCGGACTGCATCAAATAATTGTGGCACTGCTGAAGTAGCTCTTTGTCGATTGACAAAATGCTCTCCGAGATAAAGTCTACAGCGCAGTTTTCATATTCATGACACCGCATTGATCAGCTGTCAGATGTGGAAAAATATGCACGACACATCGTTTGATGATCACACTTGCATTAAATGCTCGACCAGGAAAATGCATAATTAGGCTCCAACCGTCACTTCAGCTCTATACTATGCCCTTGAACGAGGAACTTGTGTAATATATGGAGCACATGACGTTTGGCGAATCACTGAGGGCAAATCTGCATTTCGGTTCTCAGTTGCTTTAATTGCCTACTGATGCTTGAAAATTCATCATATTAATGAGCATTAAATACACGAGAAAAGAAACGTTGCGACACAGATGACCAAACAAGTTAAAAAGTAAATTATTTTGTTGAATCAAAGAGAAAATCATTGTGACGGTGCCAGGCACAAAGCGAAATAAATTTATGCTTTATAACATAATTTAAATTCAGTGATAAGTATTTTGAGAACAATTATTACGGAATTCAAAACGTATTTACTTAGCCAACACTAGAGGGACAAAATAATGTTCAATTTCGATTTTTCAAAAGTGTTTTGTCTGTTCCTTCTTCCTTATCCATTACGAAGCAGTTCAATTAGTTTCCACATAAGAAGAGTTATAAAACCTCAAATCGTATACTACGATTGTGCTTTTGGGCAATTAACTTAATTTTATGATCAGAAACAGGCATAATCATTGTGTGGTCGTTATAAATCAAAGTGCTTTCAGACCATTAAAACCTGAGAGCACGGTAGCACACCTTCTGTCGAACTAAGATTTCTGTGGTTGCATTTATGTGTTCATGTAACCGGAAAACCCATAGAAGTTCCCGTTGTTTTACAGGAAGAATTGAAACACAAAAAATCCGAAATAGAAGTTCGAATTAAAGAGGCACAAGAATTGAAGGCTGGTCTCGAAGACTGTCGTTTACGATTATTGGATGGGATTCCTCCCGGGGTGCCAGGAGAATCACCATCGATGTATCAACATCATCACCCAACTGAGACTAGTACAGATGTTGATTCCACCGAGAGAAGTTCTCACATTCCTGAGCGATCCCCAGTAGCCCCCAATAGACGAACGCCAATTCTTTTGCGAGATTGGGTTGCTGATCACTTGTTCAACACGTTGGAAGCTTTGGTTACCTTTTATGTGAGTTTGAATGAAATATTGATTTGAAACTCGTTCTAACAGTGATATTCACAGCCCAAAGCCACTAATTAGCCGAGTTATATCGATGATATATTATAATTAGCGTACCTCTATTTACGAGCGTTGGGCTGACTATTTTTACACAAGTTGATTTATATGCTAGTGGTACCCCGTTCCCGCCTAAACTGTACGAAGTATTTTTTTATTCTGTCTGTGCATGTTTTACTTGGAACAGTCTACATTCTATCCTTACCCACTCCACTAGAATGCATGAGTCTAAAACGATTTTAGACGATTTTTATTGAGTTATCCGTTCACCGACTCTTATATGCTGACTATTCTAATTGCTTATATTGTTTTTATACACTTGCATTCTTACTTTCACCATCCTATGTTTATGTTTAGGCTGGAACCGTTGAAGAACAATAAAAACCTTGAATTACATTGAATATTTTAGAAAAATGTTATCTTTCACTTTACAGTCGTATCACAGTTTTAATGATTATGAATACTAATGTTTCTGTACAAAAATGCTCAATTGCCTGCATTTCCATAACACACTCCTCAACCGGTTTCGTGCTGTTGACACTCATCAGGTAGGGATAGTACGACCAGGATCCACAGCAAAAGAATGGAAAACAACTCGCGCATGTATGCCGCTGTTGGATGAAGTTGGTATGAGCAACCTTATCAATCACATGTGCCCAAGCACATGTAGATAGTGTTTAAACCCACGATCATGTTGTGTCGCTCAAATACTCCGCAGTTACAATCCAGTACCGATTTCTGGCTGTTGTTCATCATCAGATGGAAACGGCAATAAAGGATTTGGTGAGCCTTGAAATGGTGCACCGAAAATTGGGTTTTGAAAACCTTGTTATTTTTTAAACACTGTGGTTCAGTATATAAGAAGGCTATATGACAGCATTTTGAATCATCATTTATTACTGAGTTCAAATAGGATAAAGTTGACAGCGAAGTATAAGCGCAGATCACATCAGCGCAGACAATCGTGTGCTGTTTGAACATTACAATCCATGTTGCAAACCATGACCAAACATAGTGAGATAAAGCTACATTTCAATTTTGTGCAGAACAGTCTGCTGTCTGACAGCTTTGAAAGATGCACAAATAGCTCATCCCACTCCTAACTGATAAGACTTCAAAATATTCAGTTGTAAGGTACACGTTATCTCATTCACGTTTCATTGATTTACATTACCCACATTTTTTATCTTATTCGAACCGTATATCGCCTCAGCGTACAGCTTTTGCTCAGCGATTTGTGCCAAGATAAATCACAAAAATATCGAACAGTTTAGGCGAAGCGCAGATGCGGCACGATTGAAAATCGTAAACAAAATCTTTTAAACTGGATTCGATCCTACGCTCGGGTTACGTCGAATGTGTCAGGTCGAACACATAATGAACGGTTCCTACCTGAAGAATGCAAACAGCACGAAATCGGTCGAACCGGGTGTGATGGAAACGTACAAAAATGTGAATATCTTATTCGAGTCCGTGCCATTAACAGCGTCTCTGTGTACTTTGGATATAAGTGTGATAAAACAAATTGGTTAAACAAATCGTGTCCAAAAGTGGCTTCAAAGTTTCCTACACTGTATTTGAGTGCTGAGTGCGGGTTTCACGAATTCGCTTCGGCGGTACATATACTAAAATTGGAACGATACAGAAAAGATTAGAATCGTGTGAAGGTGATGAGAAAACAGTTGTTATGGCAATACCTTGGGACAAAAAGAATTATGTTGCACAAATTAGGATAAAAGCGACATTGTTTAAAAAACTACACAACACATTTTGTTTCTGGTTACGTTCACAATGTGAGATGAGAGTTTCGCTGGAGACCAATTCTAAGCAGAATACGTTTATCAAATGGAATTCGAACTCGATTTCAATTCGAAGGAGGAACCTCTGAAAACACTAAGCATTCACTTTATACCTCAACTTTGCGTGCTAGATGATAGATTTAGCTACGATAATCGCAAACATTTTCGCACAGTCGTGCAATCTCGGTCTGAAACCTTTAGCTAGTCACCGAGATCGATAAACGGATTGGCACAGCAATTGTCATCTTGGCCCATTTGAACTCAGTGTTTGGGGTGACCCCAGGCTGACCGCAAAGACAAAGATTATGCTATGCAGTGCATGCGCATGTAAATAAAACCTGGGCTATTGATGCAAAACACCAATGGAATCTGAATGATTTCAATTTATGAAGTATTATCGCATATCGAACATATCGCGGATGAACCGAATGAAATGCGGATATGCTTTCTAAAGCCGGTCTACAGAGCTTGTTCACTCTACAGCAAAAGCGCCGGGTTAAGATAATTATGACATGACTAAAAACCAAAACAATCGATAAGATTTGACATGCAATCCGTGCAGCCCGCGCTTTCGCTAGGACGACGTTGGCAAAATAAATATGAAAGCTCTTGGCATTGAGCCTGCGAGTCAGGTAGGACTTGTTTCCTAACAATCGGAGCAATCACTAGTCCCAAAGTAGCCCTCCTCGGTTCACATGCAAAACCGTATTATTGAGCGGTTACCACATGTGAAATAGATTCCCGGTTATTTCTCGATAATATGTATGACTCTATTAAGGGATCAATAACAAATTTTATACTGTTAACCTAAAGACGGCAAACAGTCACAAACCGTAAGTGGTGTGTAGCGGAGCAGAGCATGCCCCGAACTGATCATTACAATTGCTTTCATTGCTTTACTTCAATGAATCGGTCATTTAAAAGCTGGATACGTCAATCCCTTAAAACTATCCAAAAGCTACAACATTGTCAATCTTCAATTTGATTTTGAACAGCTACATGACACATCTATACGAGTTGAACAGGAGGTATATGAAATGATCCGGAACGAGTTACAACTGTGATCGTGGACATTTCAAGTGAACCCCGATCAAACTGGCGCATCTCGGTCCCGTGATTCTAAACGGATTCTTAACAAGCTTTTGTACACTTTAGAAAAACCTACAAACTCAGAATTTCTATCACGTTAAACATTTTACTTACTCTTCGAAACCACCCTTATTTTGCAATTGGATTTCGTGCGATAACGGAAAATAATTTCACGCGGGTTTTATTCAATTAAAGTTACAGTTGTTTATAAATAAAGTGCAGTGTGTGTGACTTAAACATGTTTCAAGTTACTGCAAATTTTTGTATACACGTGAGAAAAGCTTGTAAATCATTTGGCGTTGTCACGAGTTTTCAGTCGGAATGTGTGTTTTTGGTATAACGGTATAGATGACTCGCCCTCGCTATATGAAATTTTAGATCGATATATTGAGGGTACTATTATGAGTAATTTAGAAGTGAAAATTGAAGCCATTTCCACGTGATGATAAAAACTCATTCGTGTAATAGGAAGAGAGCCATTCCGAGCCACTGAAACTCCGAAAGTGGTGATGAAAGTTAATAGAATTAAATAGTGAATACTCTCGACGTTCGCTGTGCGTGGATGTGTAATTATGTAGTACTTTACTACCACACAACTAATCTTGCTAAATTGGATTGCACCGGTGCTGAGCTGCATGCGGAAACACACTAAAATCTAACTGCCAGCACCATTTTCATTCTTATATCTGTCTGGGTCTAGTACACCTGACAGTACCAAAGCCCAAGCGCAGTCTATCACCGTACGCCAATTTGCTTGGATCAAGCTTGAGATTTTACACATATTCATACAAACGTCGTTAACATTGTGTTAAGTAATCACTGCGCATAAAAAGATAATAAACGAAATGGTTCACTCGAGATGATTAAAGTTCCATATTTGAACACCGTTCATCTGCAGTCTATGACTCGTCTCAACAAATTTGAGTACCACAGTCTTTCGACAGAATCAATGCGATTCTCTGCTGGACAACAGCTATCGATGTCCATTATGAAACGTGATATTCATCAAAATCAGAAATATAAATTAACAAAATCATCGATGCTGATAGTTAAACCGACACGTGCCTTCAGCGATCCAAGGTGCGAACAAACATTCACCACAAGGACGGGTAAACATACACACGGAAGCACGTTCTTATCTGGCTAAAGTTTATCCCGAATGGAAAAGCAGACTAAACACGTTTTCTATGAAGGTGCAATGCGCGTAATCAAATTATTGAAATACAACACGCGATTCTGCACACAGAATAAAAGGCACAATCTTGCCACGGACAGTTGGTTTTATTAAAATATTTAGTACAATTTTGTTTCAACGAATGAATTAAGATGGGGTCAGAAATGAAGAGAAAATGAGGAAGAATAAATCTTATGGCCAATTCAATTCAATAGTGATGTTGGTGTGATTCAGTATCGATAAAATGTCCCGACTGAATACTCAAGCTCGAAGGACATTCGCGTCTTAATCTCGAACCAAAATTATATTCAACCAAAGTAATGTGTTGCTCACATCCCCATCCCTTACACATTACTTTGGTCATCCATAAGCGCCTCCAGTGCTTGACCAAGAATCACTTTGTGATTCAGTGTCTGAACATCGTGGTTTGTTGTACGAACCCTATATAATAGTTGGCATACAAGTATAACCTTGTTTATATTCAACCATATTATGAAAATCGACCGCTGATCCTGGTATTGCTTAGTTGGATCGACACCACCTGGGCTTACCTAGACTGCCCAGCGGTTAGGTCAAAAAAGAAGTGGTGGGTGGAATACCACTTTGCCATGTTCCCTCTCCTGACGGATGTTCAATCGCGCAGTAATTTGTGCTGTCCGCCTAACACAGTACTAAATTATTGGCCACGGGTAGTGAGCTGCATGCTGAAACAGACTGGAGTCTCACTACTATTTCCTGTTCTATTTTCTTTCTCATATCTGTCTAGGCCTGGGAAACCTGACAGTATCTTAGCCCACGTGCAGTTTATGACTGTACGGCACTTTGTCTGGATCAGTCTTGTGCTTTCATACCATACCATACCTGTCCTGGCTATCATCCTTGGTCTGACGAAGCTTCAGCGTCTGAGGTGAAACGATACCCCAAAACGACTCTAACCGATTGAATACAAATTTCTTTCCGTTATGTGCAAACTTATTCAACTTGCCTGCCAATTTCCCGGCAACATTGCTCATCATAAATCGCTCAAACCCAATTGTGAAATAGCAGGGTAACTTTAGCTACAACAAGCGCCGCTGTCTATACAGTGCACGATGACAGGTTTTCGATAACTTTCGGCGTTTCGAAATATGTTCAATCACTGCTCCGTTTGTAGGCATTAAAAGGCAACAACTTTTGCATGCAATTGTGTACACTGAAGTGTGATTAACAATCGCGGAATAAACGGCTGTTGAAAAAAACGAACTCTAAATACTCTGTCAATTATAATGTAATCGACCCGATGACTTATTGATAGTCTAATTAATCCGTGTGGTTATTTGGAAATGCACACTGTGGTTATAATTCGCAAAACAATTTGATTGAACAGTAGGCGATAACAAATTTTATCAATACTTTGTAGAATAGCCTGTAGATCAAGCCTGTCAAACATGCGGCCCTTCAAAAAAACGTGCGTGGCTCACATAAAAACGATCCGATAATTGTCTCACTGAACGCTGAAAAATGCAATTTTATCAATTTGTATCGGATGCATAAAACACAAATCTGGCACGAACCAGGTATAAGAAAGCGCTGCGATTATTTTAAGCTGAGGAGCATTTTCTACGTACCCACACCTTAGTTGTGGGGAGTTGACTTAATAAAGCTGTTGCATTAGGTGAGTAAATTGGGTGATTATAATGCAACCAGAATCAGATTTGTTGTTGGGGCGGCCAATGTATTCACGGGGTCTTAGGCGGCTAATGGCACATTTTGAGTTTGACAGTTATACCGCAGATAGTCTCGCGTAAGTTTGAAATTGAAAATAACGAAGCCCGTATGTGTGAAACTACAGGCAAGTTCATAAATTTCCGGTGAGGCATCAGCAAATCAACGCGTTAGAGTAATGAAGGACGCAGACAAATAAAACTTTTTCGATCTTATTAGAAACCAGTCTTGAAGGCTAGAGAATGATTGAACCACTGGATGGAAAAACGGACGCATTGCAGCACTGACGACTTCAAATAACTAATTCAATTTGCCAGAAAGTAGCGTTCGATCAACTCCTGTGAAAACAAGAACAGAATGTCTCGGTAAAATACGTCTCAATCTCACGTCGTCCACTTTCGGTCGCAAAGGCAAGGGACAGTTTAAGGTTGGGCAAATCGAACCTTACGATAGTCTCCAAGAGGAGCAACAGAAATAGATTGAGTCTTAAACAACGCAAATCTAAAATTTGTTTTTTATAACAAGGTTGCTAGGAGAAGTTTGTCGTTTTATTAACCAATGTGTCGTGTAGATCGAGGTAAAACGCTTAAAGTCCAGAAAGTATTTTAATAGTGCGCGTGTGCAATAAATAATCGAATGGCGACACACTCCCCGTTCTGATCTAACCGGCAATGTTACTAGTGATCTTGTCCAACTACCAGAAATAGCTGTGGACTGTAATGGGCGCTGGTTACTTGAACCACGTCAAGTATGCTTGGCAATTGACTACTACAGACTACTCACAAACAATTATTAGAAATAGTGTGAAGTAAAATTATCGTTCGAGAGCAGAGCATCTAGCTGTAGATGACCCCCGGGCATGCATATCCTAAATCACAAGTAAACACGAACATCAAGAAGACAAGATTTATGTGGTCGCTTTGCAATTGTACAAGGATGACTCTCACAGTTCAATTCCGCATATGTTTGACCATGTGTTTGAGCTGATCGCGTAGGGCGATTTGTTTATCACGGAAACTGCGCTTGGCTTTGCGGCGAGCCTTGTGCTTGATCATTTGGAACGTTTTGCCCTTGGATTTCTCTCGATTCGTCGTGGATGCATGCGGATTCATGCGATTGACCTGGAACAATTAAAGTTAAAGATAAAGATAAGGGAAATGGGTTTCAATAATTTTATTGACAAAAACCAGCTTCTTAAAAAAACTCAGTGATGTTGCTGCAATACTGTAACAACGGTGTAGGCACATGAGATTGCAGTTCAACGGGGCAATACAGTGTCGTGGAATGTACCGCAATCACAAAACTCTTTAACTGCCTTCAGTTGGGACAAAAATGAAAGCAATACACAAATATCTCCAAGTAAAGTTACCGAACAAGAGCGATTAATAGGATGCATCTTAGCACTATAGGTCATGCACCAAGATGAGCGATAGATCTTATCAATGAACTTTTGTTTCCGACCGAGAAGATGGTAATCTTGACGGTAGTGGCGGAGAAAATTATCGATCCATTAACATGTTTCAAACAGAAAGAAAACTACACATCTTTCCTATCATCGAAAAAGCGAGTTTAGTGGGAATTGCATGTCCCGAAACAGAGGAATACAAAGAATCAATTTTTTCAATCGATTACCGCAAAAAGTGAGCAAACAAACAAACATTCCTACGAGACAAACAAAACAACGGTGAATGATGGAACGAGAATGTTAAATGTACATTTATTCAGTGATGAACAAAATGGAAAAATGCATGCTAGAAAATGGAGTTGGTACATAGAGACTCAAGGGATGTCTGTGTACAAAAGTCAACAGAGTTGTGTACGTTATAATGTGACCCAAATCGGACCTACTTCCTTAATGAGCAAACAGTCATCAACAAGCGTAAGAGGAAACACATCCGTTGCAAAGTATGAACAATGTGAAGCAGCAAAGTTCCCAGTACCATCGGAAGCAATTAGCATGTGAAACATAAAATTGTCGCCAGAGCCACAGTGTAAAACAGCAGTATGTAAAGGGACCAGTATTTCAATTACACACGTGTGAACTCATGTGACTTCTAGCGCTTTGGGATCATGATAATACAGAAAAGCACCAGTTCTATAGAACTCAACAGCTGGACAAAGAAAAACACGAGTACTAAAATGGAATCGCTGTGTTCATTAATTCACCGGGAAATATTTAGAAGGTATTGATATTATTACGAGGCTGAAAACAGGAAAATGGCGCACATTTAATGGCTGCACGTGGGCGAAGATAATGTCAGGTTGTACAGGCCGAGACAGATATAAGAAAGGGAAAGTGACAATGAGACTCCAGCATGTTTTCACCATTTAGCACGGTGTTGCTTGTGCGTAAAACTGATCGCAAAGCAACCCGTTCCAGAAGGTTCGCTTGTAAGTTTAATGATTACAACGATAAAATTTGTTAAGTGGGGTGAACCCGATTGATGATTTGCATAAGTGTTTTAGATCAATTAAAACAGAAAAACAAACGAATTTCGCTTCGGCATGCACTTGTGCAAAAAGGAATAGCCGAAGAGACTGTGCGGGTGTGATTTAGATGAAGACAGAACGAGTTTCGCGAATGCGATTTCGACTCCATCCAGGTCAGTTCAGAAAGACAAGTGAATGGGATTCAGAATGATTGCTACAAGATGTCCGAATAAATAAGTTAAACAGAACAATTATAAACAAAAAAACGAACACACCATCCACTTTCCGGGTAAGCTTCACTATGGAAAAACCATTCTATTTATACCTCATGATGAATGCGATCATTCTCAGTTTAGGTGTAGAAACGAATGAAATTGCGGCTGATTACTGACAAGTATTTAAGAATGATCGAACGATGCTTACCTTGTAGCCGTACTTCTCTCTCCCAACTCGTCCTTCTTGGACTGCCTCTAAGCGTTCTGCTTTGGATAACTTGGGTCTCTTCGCCAGCCGAGTGATGTCACTCATAGTGACCAAACCTCCAGGGGGACCGTGGTTTTCGCCGTCATTCTCATCCTCACCATCCGAGTCGGACATTCGCAATGAATCACATCCTTCAGCTCTACGCTTCCCGGCGGCTGCGCGGGCGAAACGCTTCTGAAATGGTCAAGTAAATAGACATAGTGAGACGGTGATTGAAACCAGCATCCCCAGGTAAATATCAAACAGCAAATCTGTTGATGATAAAAGGAAAACCAAACTGTCTGGAAGATGAGTAGTAGTAAATTGGGTGAAACGTACAAACGTTATCTTTACTTTGGGACACAAAGTAAACAATTGGGCAAGGATATCGATAAGTATGGGGCTGGAAACGTATTAACGGTACAACTATAATAATTAGCTATTGGTTGAAGCAGAGAGGGTTATGATACACCCTATCATATGTGATCACAAAATATACAGCAATGCTATGATGTGTGGGGGGGTTCCTTCAGGTCTGCAGCGATTTTGGTAGCCACTGTCTTCTGATCCTCTCTAACGATTCGATTTAGAGTCCTAAGGTCCCTCTGAAACAAATTAGGATTTTTAAGAGGCATGGGGGATTTTGCTAAAGAGCGTTCAGTTTCTCTTTTAAAGGCAGCTAATACTTTTCAGATGGGTTTTGGGTTTACAATCAGAATTAACGAGACCAAAATCAAACGACTCTATCGCCTCCCATATCACTGTGGGAAACTGTCAGCTTGAACCAGTACAAGATTTCACATATCTTGGTTCGACCATTGCGGATAACCTCTTGCTAGACACGGATATTAATAAGCGGATTGACAAAACATATTCCATTTTGTCTTGATTGAACTCTCGTTCTGGAGCAACCGCAAGTTGACTGTAAAGACAAAGACGATGACCTACGGCGCGTGCGCACTAAATGCTTTACTGTACGACAGTGAAACCTGCACCTCCACGCCAGACACAAACGGAATCTGAATGCTTTCCATTTAAAAATCACCCACCGTATCTTAAACATATCGTGGGTGGACAAAGTAACGAATGCATTAAAAAAAGCTGGTTTACATATTAGGGGTAATGTGTAAAGCGTTATCTGCGAGCGGAAGAGCAGATACTGCTCTCGGCAGCTGATCTTAAAAAAACACCGTCAGCGTGCAACAGCCACCGATCAACCATGTACTGCCTATAGCTGTGAGCGCTGTGGGAGTGATTGTTCCTCGCGAATAGGGCTCTTTTGTCGTTTTAAACGCTGTGGAGCATGAAAACGTCGCGCTTGTGACGGAAGTAATCCAAAAACGACAGTTTGAATTTGAAAAGAAAGATTGCAATTAATCGGTTGGTGTTCAACAAGGTGGATGGGACTAATATCTCCGCAATCTGGCGTCCTGTTCCGCAGCGGATAAAGATTAACGTGTATGACCCCTTGTATGCACATGACCCAAGCAGGCTTGTTGTTGAGAGGAAATCGGTCGCACTTGCACACAAACTGAACAATTAAAAGATTATAAAGTACACAGAGGGATCTCACCTGTTTATCATATGTAACCTACTTTCTATTTTCTTTCTCATATCTGTCTAGGCCTGGGCAACCTGACAGTATCTCAGCCCACGTTCAGTCTCTGACTGTACGGCACTTTGCCTGGATCAGGCTTGTACATTCATTCATTCATATGTAACCTAGGTGTGGGTGGATGAATGCAATTTGAACCTAATCCCTGTTCGTACTGACACCCTTGATATGACGAATCTTCCGTGTCAGAAACGAAATGTTACCAAAAACTGCTCTAACCGATTTAGTGCAAACTTTCTTCCCATGACTACGGATTCCGCATCAGTCTATACAAATATTCAAATATCTTGCCTAATCTGATAAAAGGAAAGACTGTTTCGTCTCGAAGATGATTCTGACAAGCCCTTAAATTCATCATCATCATCATCGTCATGTACCGAAAGCTTAATTGCCACACAACCATGAAAAAGTAAAATCCTAAAAAGCTACGGATTCTAAAGAAGAGTAAGCACAGACACACTGGGATGAGGTGCCTACATCCCGAATGGAACATGCATTCAATCAAGTTTCGTGAACGAGTAGAGCGACATCAGCATGACAGCTTCCTTGCGGTTTTCACTGTCATGCATCATAGCAAGCTTTCCTCGTCACTCCACTTGACAACATACAAGGTTAAGCAAACCCCCCAAGATGCTTAGTGCAAAACCGCAATTGGACAAGGTTTCGGGACATATCCTGAAGCGTAACCAAACATTGCGATATCTGATCGAGAGGACCCCAACCTGGAAGACGTGCTGCGCCGACTTTGGAAAGGTTACTATTAAAGGTTTTTAGCTGCCTATGCCACGTGACAGTTTGGCTACCACGAGATATACGCCAATCGGTATAAGGCGTCGCGAAAAAGAATCCGTTTCGTGACCCAACGAGCGTAACCAATGCAGGATGATCTGCTTCTCAACATCAACATTACTTCCGATGAACTTATTTCGGAGAGCATCGTTGCGTATGCGATTGTAACAGCTAACTCGTAGAATGCTGCGGAGACATCGGTTGTCAAATACTGATGTGTCCGCAGCATTCTATGAGTTATCTGTTAGATTGATTATATGGAAAAACATGAAGGCACATTATTGCATACATAGGTAGCACTATGCAGTACTTTGTCCCACATAGGTAACAAAGGTTTGCATTGATTGCTACCGAACAGGACTGGCTGCAGTTCGGCTATCACAATTAATTTCTAGCCAATGTCTTGTAAGCTAGCAGTACCTCTGCAGACGTGCGCGACAATGTTTAAATCTAATTTTGTGATTTCATACGTCCAGTCCATGCACATAACCGTAATGACAGTATCAATATAATCAGTAACAAAAACGAAATAGAAGAGATACGTTTAACGCAAACCAAACAGCACCTGTTTAATCTGTTGGTACCGCCGCATGGCTTCGAATTCCTCTTGCGTAAAGATGCGGGATGAGGTGATTTCAATCGCTCTCGAAGCCAGTTGAGTAGAATCGACTTTTGAGGTCAACTTTTCCACGAGTGCTTCCTCATCCGATGAAGACTGAGCCACATCAATCCACCCTTTCTTGGATTGTTCCGAAACATCGCCTTGTTCGAGATTCGCTTCGTCTTCTGAAGAAGAACACGATTGCCAGGAGCCCTCTGCAATGAAGAGGGAAACACCTTAGAATGCAATGATTAAATATTAACTCAGTGTGTCATAAAGTGCCTGCCTGTGTAAAAAATCGAGAACCGTGTCGAAAGCGATCAAGGTGCATAAACAATAAAGTACCACGAAATAGGTTAGTAGGCGTTTATCTCAAAACGGAAAACAACAAACCTTCTTCATCTTCCTCACCACTAGTATCCTCGTCTTTTCCTAATTCCTCGGTAGTTGTCTCCTCTTTTGAATCGTTCTTCAAATCTTGACGTTCGTTTGCGACAGACTCAGCCAAGACTAAAGCTTCAGCTCCAGGGACGAACGCGGCAGTGGACTTCTTCCCGAAAGTCAACGCCACATCCGGATTGTAACCCGTAGTTTGTAACTCGGTTTGGGCCTCTGTAGGTCGTCCACGTTCTTTTCTCGGTAGAACGTTCGGGTTGAGCTACAAAAAAGAAGTACACGCGCATAAAAGAGCACTATAACGAACCCGTCTAGGTATGAGATGACGTGCTGCGTTTAGCTTTGCTGGATTTCAAGCCCTTTACCCATTCGAATGTGTAGTAGTTTGCTCGAATACCGAATTCTGCTTTCCTAACTGAGAGTAATCTTATACATACATGAAAAGCAAGGGCTAGATCTCATGCTAATATTAGCCGACCATGAATTATTCGCTCTCGCACACCATACTTTTGGGTTGCAAAGTTAAGAAAGTTACCCTTTAAATTCAATAATGGTGAACTGTTTGAAGTCTGGTTAAGCCAACGCTTGTAGAGACATAAAAGAACTAAGCTTGGGGCTAAAATGGAAGCATTGGAATCGAGTTATGAAGATCCTAAGGCGTGTGTGGTGACAAAGATGAGGGTTGTGAGTTCAACTTTAACCTCAGGTAGAGGATGTGCATTGCTGGTGGGCTCGAGAGTGATGGTGGACTGTTGTGATTGAGTTTACAGATATGTCGATGAACTTTGTACTGATGAGTAGTCATGAAGATAACAAAAATCCTGCACATCTCCCGCTTGCATAAGCAATAAAATTGATGCTCCAAGTCGGAATCAACTAGGAAATGTTAGATTAACTTCGGAAAGAATACGGAGGGTTAAGCTTAGATAGAGAGAACAATAGCAATCCATACAGATTGAAATATGATACAAACTTATCGTAGTCCTCGGACAGTTTCTACGTACGCACGGCTGGTGGAGTTCGGACTGAGATCAACGAATTGTAAAATTATCCCATGAGACGCGTCTAAAATATCACCTTACAGCCACGGGTAATTTTCGGGGTCACGGTAAAACTGCTTCCAGTGACGGGAGAGAGAAACCAGGGTAAACAACTAGCGCTGCGAAACCCAATTACAGCTTGTCAAACGCGAAGGGCATCCCATTTTAAATGAGGAAAGTGGCTAAAAAATATTCACTGGTCTGCATGGCATTCAAGACTTCAAGATAAAACTCTGTGGACCGCATTAGTGGCTACCTTGTACTTAGCATTTAAATGCGCCAGGGAATCAACAACCTGAAATGTAATACTTAATTAAAACTAATTTTCGTGCTTTGACTCACACATGAGATTTACCGTTGCAATATTAAAAAAAACATCGTCCAAATTTACCATGCGAAATAGACGAATTAAAGATCGAGCAGCGGCTACGACATTTTTGTTTTTGTACGTTCGATATTGTATCAAATCCGATAACAAGTCTGAGGAAATTGCGTAGGGGCACCGAGCACATATTTCACGGATGGCGTTCAATCCAACAGCGATTGCCTCGGAGGAAGCTCGCTCGGTGACAAAATTGTCTGCAATTGCACGGAGCACCGGTTCCATAACCTATGGGGAAACACGAAGAATAAAGCCAAAGGTTGGTCAAACTTCGGTAGCGCGTGTATTGAATTTAGAGGATTATCAGAAAAGAGAAATCAAATACGGATGAGAGAAAAACATAGTGCGTTGCAGTGTTTAGGCGTATTCGCTATTCGAACAAGGTATATCGCAGTGGGAATGTTGTGGAGCACAGCACCTGTGAAAAATGAGCCAAATGCCTGAGCGGTAAATGCAATCAGCCTGGTATGGATGGACAATTTCGCGGTGCTTCTCTTTAGCTGGTACTACGCCGTGGGTCATGAGCTGCAACCCATCAATGCTCTCTCGAGTTCGTATCGATGCCAGCCAGTCTGGCATCATTTCAGCCTAGTCTATCCGACTGCATGATATTTTGCCTGGTACATGCTTGCGATCTTACACAGAACTTGATCAAACAAGCAGGTTCATATTAGTTATTTCGCTCTAAATCACGGGAATACATATAATCATTGACTCTAGGTGCCAAAACGATCTAATAAGGAATTTGTTATAGGAATTTCCCAAAAGAATGATCTGTAATTTGCGGTTTTCAACATAAAGGAAGTCATCCGCAAACTTCTACCGCTTAAACGAAACATCGGATGCCACAATCACGCAACGTTAATAACATGATAGAGCGGGGCCTTTGAATCGGCCGTGCTCAAAATTAATGTTTTCATGCGTTTTTATTTTT
This sequence comes from Atriophallophorus winterbourni, assembly GCA_013407085.1. Taxonomy (NCBI): domain Eukaryota; kingdom Metazoa; phylum Platyhelminthes; class Trematoda; order Plagiorchiida; family Microphallidae; genus Atriophallophorus; species Atriophallophorus winterbourni. Next base: position 27,515 of record JACCGJ010000584.1, on the reverse strand, counting down.
ACAGTCAACACGGAACCTTTTGTTTTTGAAACGTTTTAACATGTCGCGAACATGTAAACGAAGGACGTTTGATGCCCCGCACGCTTTAAATGCTGCGCAATATTTTTTATTTTGAATGATGGGGAATTTGCTGCGCTGGTCAGAAAAATACGAAAAATCGTGCAGCTAAATGTTTGTGTTTTGGATTTTAATGAGGAGGCGAACTAGTGCTAGCAATAGTGATATTTTATCGACCAGCAATAGTGATATTTTATCGACCACTTGACGAAGAAAAAACTACCGTGATTATTATTCGGCGCATAATAGCAATTAATTTGAATTTGAGCATAGTAACGAATGCTTGACTTTAAAATTTTAGCAGTGTAAACTTGGATGGTATGGAATGGTATGAAAGCACAAGCCTGATCAAGGCAAAGTGCCTCACAGTCAGAGACTGTACGTGGGCTGAGATACTGTCAGGTTGCCCAGGCTTAGACTGATATGAGGGGGAAATAGAATTGGTAGTGAGACTCCAGCGTGTTTCAGCATGCAGCTCACAACCGTTGGCCAATCAATCTAGCACGATATTAACCGCACAACACTGAAATGCTGCACGATTGCACATCCGTGCACTTGGATGAGTGAAAACTCGTCGTTCAAAACAAAAATTGAATGAAAAATTCTACTATTCACAATATCTTACAATACAATACAATATCTTACACTAGACGGGCAGAGTATCAGAACAGCTGTAATATCGCGTTGAAAAGATACAAGGAACTCACATCAGGCGGGACTTCATCGTGGCTTGCTTGCGCGGTAAACAGTAATAATCGAGTGACCTCTGCAAAAGACGATTAAGTTTAGCGGAGCATCAAAAAAGTGTGCAAATAAACAACGATGCATGGCTTATTTGGTGAGATGGCCAGTCATTTTCGACAGCACTGACCCATTGAGTCCAAAGGATGTGAATGGACGAAATAAATAGATTTTATCGTCAGTAAGGCAAAGCATGGGTATCGAGACATGTTAATGCTACTATTCGGATAACGTAAAGTTGAAGTGCACGCGCCGTGATATGCAGAATGCAATGAATAGAAGTCTAAAAGCAAACAAACAAACAAATTAGTTGCTTGAGTCTTGTATTGTTGGCCTTTTTCGGTTGATGTCGACCATGGATGTACATAATAAGCTCACGATTGTTTCATGATCCATAGCTTTTAGAATGACTAAACGGTCTGATTCGGGAGGAACAATCTCTCCCGCACCGCTCGCAGCGATAGGCAGTACTGGGATAATCGGTGGCAATTGTACATTGACAGTCTGATCTCAGATCAGCAGTCGAGAGCTGTATCTGCTCTTCCCCAGTTTGCAGACTATACTTTACACAGTGCCTCAAAAGGGAGTGGTCAAGAACAAGTTCTCTCCAACTCGTAGGTTCAATATCAAGAGCTTTCATATCTCTTTTGCAAACGTCCTTATACCGTAAGTGCGGTCTATACAATGGTTGATTCGAACTTACCATTGAGTAGATCATTGGAATTCGAGCCCTGTGTAGCGAATGAAACACTAATGTATTCCTGCCTCGGTTTCATTTGCCATTCGTTGTAAGGATGTCGTGAGTAGGAATCGACTAAAGCAGACAAAGGCTTCGATGGCCAAGTGGGCTGGAATTGGGGTGGCCCGACTTCGCTACCGAACTACTCACTCTCATAGATGTGGCTTTGAAACTGTGATGCGCGATCTTCAGTATGCATATTTTAGTGTTGGATAAATCTTGCATGTTTTAAGCGGTGGCTTGGAAGGCTTGATATGATGTATGCCGTGTTGATTTTATTGTGCTCGTTTAAAAAAGTTGATTGAATCTATGTTTTGGTTGAGGTATAGGAAACATAACTCAAAGTTCTACCACATATTCCATAGCTTTTCTACCCCCCCATCAACCTTATTCAACATACATTTTAACGACTTGGTTGTACGGTAGTTTGAAATTCGATAATTACCATTGATGTCGCGCTATCCTTGAAGAAGATAGGTAGAACTATAATTGTAGGGATATTATAACTATTTGGCAAACTTGAACTTAAAATTACGAGTGTGTTAGATTGACAGAAACAAATGCAGTGGAACACACTGCAGCACTGTGTGTATGTTGTAGCATGAATAACCCAAACATAACAACTATATGATGATTTTATCGAGTATTTCACTAGACACATAGGTTAATTGATTCATCACAAGAAATCACAGGGTTCGCTGTCTCAATCTAACCTGTCGGTGGCGGCGAGTTTTAGGTTTTTTTTCAAAAATCGCCATTTGTACGTTTGACAAACAATGTTGGATACATGAGTTGTTTTGTACAGGACTCTGTGTGCTAGAATATCAAATATTGTGACTCATTAGGCCAATCACAGAGCACACACTTTGTCTACCAGCCGCCATTATTACAGGGTACGTAGAACCTAACGAGTCAACAAGACATGAAATCAGCCGCAAAGCGTGAATCAATGGAAAGGTTAATAAACATTATTGTTTTAGGATATGGCACCGGGATCTCATGAAACAATCCTAACAACAAGTAATAAGTATGTATATGGTATGGTATGAAAGCTCAAGCCTGATCCATGCAAAGTGCCGCACAATCAGAGACTGCACGTGGGCTAAGATACTGTCAGGTTGCCCAGGCCTAGACCGATATGAAGGAAAAAACAGGAAACATAAGTCTGTACACTCACCTCTTTGATGTGGTCGAAGGAATCGCTGGATAAAAGGGTACAGGTTCAAAACAAGCAGTTTATGCAAGCCGACAAGTCGAGTTATGAGGTCCAACACCAACAGGCGTATCTCAAAGCGATCCGTACAACGTTCCAACTTTCGTAATAAGCGTTCAGCAAACGATTGAGGATCGTACAAGAGATTGATCGCAACGAAATTGGCCATGTTGTCTGCCTTTTTCGCTTTGCGTTCCTCTGCTCTGTTCACGTTATCGATAGAACGCTCGAGTCGCTTTTGCCGACGTTTGGTTTTGTTACCAACACGATGACCAAGGCGCAGTTGTTTGATTTTTGCTTCTTTATTCTAACCAGTTGAAAATCAAATCAAATAAATAAAACGAAGTGAATGTTCATGTTCACGATATCGCCTAACTATACAGTAAGAACCGAAAAAAAGTAAAAGTGATGCAGACGGTGCAGTAGAAATGTACGCGCCTATCAAGTGAAATGATGTGGTTTCCATTATTTCTTGGGAAAAACTGCGTATCAGCACAATTTCTGTCCAATTTTCTTCAGAGCAAATTCAAGTTGCTCAAGAGAATAAGTTAGACACTAGGTTTCTTTTTTACTTAATTAGAACCGCGCTTAAAATGTGTGTATTCCTCTCGGCCCAGGTTGATTTCCGATGAAACGCCTGCTTAATGATTCGTCCGATTTTCTTTTTTTATAAAATATCGAGAAAAGATAGACGTTCGTTGTATTGCAGTTGGTAATCGAAAGAGATGTTATCGTGAACAATATTAAAATTGGTGAGTAAGCTGTCAATATCCGATTCCGTGTTGAAAATGAGGTAGGTATCATTCATATATCATACTACAATTGTAGTGTCTTAATGAATTCATTTGTGCTCGCTCTAGCTTGGCTATAAAAATACCCGCAAGTAAATGTCCTTCAGGTGAAAGCATAGCAACTCCAACGATTTGGCGATAAATTTTACCATCTAATTGAAATCGTAAAAGTAGTATTTCAGGGTTTTGATTGGAATGTGGAGGTCGAACCCTTGAAGGGTTTTCAACAGTTTAACATTGGTAAGCACGTATGATGCATGAAATCACAAGCCCGATCCAGGCAAAGTACTGCACAGTCTTAAACCGCATGTAAAAAGATGTAAGAAATCTAGAATGTTGCTGAATGTTTCTTAATCGAAAATAACATTTCGCACAAATATTATGCTACTACGTGGGCATAACAAGTTACTCAAAGCCGATGCCTGGTTGACGTATGATATTTCGACACGTAAACGTTAACCATTTGTTCATTCTTCTTTACGACGTAGCTTCTTCTTCTTAATACCTTGAGTTCCTGGAGGAACATAGGGCCTCGGCAACTTGTCTCCAGTTCGGTCTATCCATAGCAGCCAGTTTGATGTCGTCCCAGTTAAGTCCACACTTGCGGAATTCCCCTTCACACGAGCGCTTCCAAGATAGCCTTGGGCGTCCGACCCGTCTCTTCCCGATTGGGTTCCATACCAAAGCATGACGCAAGGTGTGACCAACCCATCTCCACTTTCTTCTACTGATCTGCTGGGCGATCGGGTCCTCAGCAGCCATCTGCCACAGGTCTTGATTCCTTAACTTTTCTGACCATTTTTACCCCAAGAATTCGACGAAGGCATGACTGAAAGCGGCCAGAAGACTTTGCTGTCACTCGCCAGGTTTCCGATCCATAGAGTAGCACGGATTTGACGTTGCTTCTGAATATATGGAGTTTCGTGCGTTTTGATAGAACTTTCGACTCCCAAATGGGTTTCAAAGCTATGAACGCGTATCTTGCTTTGCCGATTCTGGCGACTATGTCTTCGTCTGTGCCACCACTTATTGAAACAAGGCTGCCGAGTTAGACGAATTGCGTGACGTCTTTAACTGCTTTACCATTGATGGTGATTGATGGGTGTTCATCAATTAGCACACGGAGGACTTCTGTTTTTTTCGGTATTCACGCGTAGTCCTGCATATGAAGCAAAGTGTGCTAGTCTATCGGTCTTTCTCTGAAGACGTTGGGGGTCACGTGATATCAAGCAGGCATCATCAGCGTATTCCAGATCCTCCAAATGCTCGGATTCCTTCCAATCGATACCGTTCCTCTGACCTTTTACTGTCTGTTTAATTATCCAGTCTATTACCAACAGGAAAAACATTGGGGACAACAGGCATCCCTGGCGGACGCCAGTCTCAACTGCAAATGGATCGGTCAGTCTTCCGTTGTGAATTATCTGACAGGAGGCACCTTCATACAGCTGCTTTATGAGGTCCATGTACAGCGGTGGGACCCCATAGTGTGGCAGAAGCTTCCATATGAATTCGCGGTCCACACTGTCGAAGGCTTTCTCAAAATCTATGAAGTTGAGGCAAAGAGGCGATTGCCATTCAATGTTTTGTTCAATTATTATGCGGAGGGTCGCAATTTGGTCGATACCAGGCTTTCGTTTTCTGAAGCCTGATTGCTCTGGCCGTAACTCTTGGTCGATAGCGTCGCGCAAACGCATGAAGATGATGCGTGTAAGTACTTTACTAGGGACTGAGAGCAGCATGATACCTCGCCAGTTTTTGCATAGCCTCAGATCCCCTTTCTTTGGAAGTTTGATCAAATGACCTCTCTTCCAATCATTTGGGACCCGTCTTTCTGACCAGATTTTCTGCAGCAGAGGAAGTAACATATCAGCCGAAGTGTCCAAATCAGCCTTCAGAGCTTCTGGTGGAATCCCATCTGGACCTGGTGCTTTGCCATTCTTCTGCGATTTTAAGGCAAAAAGGATCTCATTTCGACTGGGGGGATCGGTGTTTACGTCTAGCAAATTTGCTGCAGGTGGGATGTCAGTGACTGAGGTAGGTGCTGGTCGATTTAGGAGTTCCTTGAAGTGCTCCATCCATCGCTTTCTTTGCGCCAAATCCTAACTGATAAGGTTACCTTCACCGTCCTTTACTATTTTGCCGTAAGGTATTTTTCTTCCTGATAGAGCTCTGGTAATGTTGTAGACGGTGTTGAGGTCTCTCTTTTCTGCTGCATTTTCCGCCTCCGTTGCCAGCATTTCATAGAACCGCCTCTTGTCACTTCTGGCACTTCGTTTCACGTCTTTATTTAGGGAGCCGTATTGTTCGATCAGTTGGTTTTTCTGCTTGGTGTCCTTACACCGGAGGATCTGTTGTTTCAGCTGCCTTCTTGAGTTGATCAGTGTCCAAGTCTCACTCGAGATCCACTCTTTGTCTTTCTTTACCCGTCTGCCAATTACGTGCTTACAAGTGTCTTGGCAACAGTCTTTCAGAGCGGTCCAGTGTTCATTTATTGGGAGTTCAGGGGTTAAGTTGTTCAGCGACTCGTCTCTTTTTTCATTGAGATTGAGAAAATCTCTCTTGTACGCTCTTTCCTTAGTTTCTGCGTGTGATACTTCACATTCGGCCGACAGCCGGTTTCGTAAAAAGCTCTCAACTTGATTTTAATTGTGGCCATTAGAAGGTAGTGGTCTGAAGCAACATCCGCACCTCGCGTTACGCGTGTATCAAGGAGACTGTCTCCATTTTCGTGAAATCGATAGGTGATCGATTTGATTGGCAGTAACACCATCAGGTGATGTCCAGGTGGCCTTGTGGATGTTCCGGTGTTGAAAGATGCTGCCTCCGATGACCAGATCGCTGAGCGCGCATAAATCTGCGAAACGTTCACCGTTCCTATTCATTTCACCTAGGGCATGCGTACCCATCACAGATTCTCTCCCTGTGTTGTCTGGACCCAATTTCGCGTTCATGTCACCCATCAAAATCTTGATATCTCGCTTGGGTGTCTTGTTTAGGACAGACTGCAGACGCACGTAAAATTCTTCTTTCGACTCAAGGCTAGCATTGTTTGTGGGCGCATAACATTGAATTACCGTCACATTTCTCCCCTTGGAGTTGAGTCTGGCTGTGCTTATCCGTGAGTTAACGGGTTCTCATCCAATGAGAGCGCCTGCAGCTATTGGGGGTAACATAATGACGACGCCTTCTGAATGACTATGGTTCTCGTCTTCATGACCTGTGTAAATAACATACCAGATCTATTCCATCTACTTTCACATATTCCCAGCAGTTGTATACCATACCTTTGCATTTCTTTCGCGACCTGTGCAGCCTTTCCGGTCTCATACATCGTACGGACGTTCCATGTGGCACTCTTTGTTGTTGCTTTCATCGACAGAAGATTCATCTGCTGACTGGCTTCCGGTGGGCTTTCACCAGTCTGCTTCATTTTTACCTCAGATGAGGTTTCTTCTCGATTCAAGCATGGAGATGTTACTTTGGTATGACATGTTGCTTTGGTTTCAGTAGCGGTTTGAGGTTTTTACAGAGTGTGGTTGCTGACCCCGCGTCCAACCCTCCTCCTTTTGCAGACGGGCTTGGGACCGTCCTCAGCGGAGTATTGTGATTGTGTAATCCGCAGGAAGCGGAGGTTTGGAATCAGGATTTCCATCCCCTGGTTCCCAAGGTTGTCACAGCCGGGGGTATGGTGGGAATAAGCTTCCGCTACCTACAAAATGCCCCCATACGGCGTGCGTCTCAAATAGCCTCTGACAACCGAAGCCCAACTCCTGGCCTGCTCGTGGCGGAACTGCTTCTACTGACAGAAGGGGCGAAGGCGGGTGACTAGCGCCTCAAAACCAGTTCGCTTCGGGTAGATAGAGCTCGTCAGTCTGGGAGGGCAGTCCATCTAGGGGATGGGAACCTTGATTCCAAATCTCCGCTTCCTGCGGATTACACAATCACAATACTTTACTTTTTTACTTTTGTGTGACTATCTCCTCCTGGAGGATGAGTCGGCTTCAATGAAGGTTCTTGGGAATTTGGGTACAAAGCGGCGTCCCCAGCATCATTCGGCGTTTGTTCGAGTCAGCTTCTCTAGCCTTTGCACAACCAAGTGCGACATGCAAGGCAGCAGGGGGTTGCCAGAAAGAGGTGGTCTACCAGACTCGGTTCCAGGTTTTTCCTCAGGTTTTTCTCCCGAAGCCTTTCCTGCGATCGGGTATCCCGCAAGGCAGCGGAAGTTTAAAATCAGGGTTTTCCTTCACTTAGATGAAATGCCCTCCCGGGCTAACGAGCTCCACCTACCCGAAGCAAACAGGTTTTCAGGCGCCAGTCACTCGCCCTCGCCCTTTCTCCTGTTGGTAGAAGCAGTTCCGCCGGGCTCGGAGAGCCACTCGTGCAGGCCAGAAGCTGGACTGGGTTGTCAGAGGCTATTTGAGACGCGTGCCATATGGAAGCATTTTATAAACAGTGGGAGCTTATCCCCACTGCCACCCCCGGCTATGACAAACTTTGTAACACAGAATCACAATACTCCGCCGAGGACGGTCCCAAGCCCGTCTGCAAAAGGAGGAGGGTTAGACGCGGGGTCAGCAACCACACTCTGTAAAAACCTCAAACCGCTACTGAAACCAAAGCAACATGTCATACCAAAGTAACATCTCCATGCTTGAATCGAGAAGAAACCTCATCTGAGGTAAAAATGAAGCAGACTGGTGAAAGCCCACCGGAAGCCAGTCAGCAGATGAATCTTCTGTCGATGAAAGCAACAACAAAGATTGCCACATGGAACGTCCGTACGATGTATGAGACCGGAAAGGCTGCACAGGTCGCGAAAGAAATGCAAAGGTATGGTATACAACTGCTGGGAATATGTGAAAGTAGATGGAATGGATCTGGTATGTTGGTTTTGACATCCGGGGAACGGATTATTTACTCAGGTCATGAAGATGAGAACCATAGTCATTCAGAAGGCGTCGCCATTATGCTATCCCCAATAGCTGCAGGCGCTCTCATTGGATGGGAACCCGTTGACTCACGGATAATCACAGCCAGATTCAACTCCAAGGGGAGAAATGTGACGGTAATTCAATGTTATGCGCCCACAAACAATGCTAGCCTTGAGTCGAAAGAAGAATTTTACGTGCGTCTGCAGTCTGTCCTAGACAAGACACCCAAGCGAGATATCAAGATTTTGATGGGTGACATGAACGCGAAATTGGGTCCAGACAACACAGGGAGAGAATCTGTGATGGGTACGCATGCCCTAGGTGAAATGAATGAAAACGGTGAACTTTTCGCAGATTTTTGCGCGCTCAACGATCTGGTCATCGGAGGCAGCATCTTTCAACACCGAAACATCCACAAGGCCACCTGGACATCACCTGATGGTGTTACTGCCAATCAAATCGATCACCTATCGATTTCACGAAAATGGAGACAGTCTCCTTGATACACGCGTAACGCGAGGTGCGGATGTTGCTTCAGACCACTACCTTCTAATGGCCACAATTAAAATCAAGTTGAGAGCTTTCTGCGAAACCGGCAGTCGGCCTAGTGTAAAGTATCACACGCAGAAACTAAGGGAAGAGCGTACAAGAGAGATTTTCTCAATCTCACTGAAAAACAGATTCGAATCGCTCAACAACTTAACCCCTGAGCTCCCAATAAATGAACACTGGACCGCTCTGAAAGACTGTTGGCAAGACACTTGTAAGCACGTAATTGGCAGACGGGTAAAGAAAGACAAAGAGTGGATCTCGAGTGAGACTTGGACACTGATCAACTCGAGAAGGCAGCTGAAACAACAGATCCTCCGGTGTAAGGACACCAAGCAGAAAAACCAACTGATCGAACAATACGGCTCCCTAAATAAAGACGTGAAACGAAGTGCCAGAAGTGACAAGAGGCGGTTCTATGAAATGCTGGCAACGGAGGCGGAAAATGCAGCAGAAAAGAGAGACCTGAACACCGTCTACAACATTACCAGAACCTATCAGGAAGAAAAATACCTTACGGCAAAATAGTAAAGGACGGTGAAGGTAACCTTATCAGTCAGGAATCGGCGCAAAGAAAGCGATGGATGGAGCACTTCAAGGAACTCCTAAATCGACCAGCACCTACTTCAGTCACTGACATCCCACCTGCAGCAAATTTGCTAGACGTAAACACCGATCCCCCCGGTCGAAATGAGATCCTTTTTGCCTTAAAATCGCAGAAGAATGGCAAAGCACCAGGTCCAGATGGGATTCCACCAGAAGCTCTGAAGGCTGATTTGGACACCTCGGCTGATATGTTACTTCCTCTGCTGCAGAAAATCTGGTCAGGAAGACGGGTCCCAAATGATTGGAAGAGAGGTCATTTGGTCAAACTTCCAAAAAGGGGATCTGAGGCTATGCAAAAACTGGCGAGGTATCATGCTGCTCTCAGTCCCTAGTAAAGTGCTTACACGCATCATCCTTCTGCGTTTGCGCGACGCTATCGATCAAGTGTTACGGCCAGAGCAATCGGGCTTCAGAAAACAAAAGTCTGGTATCGACCAAATTGCGACCCTCCGCATAATAATTGAACAAAGCATTGAATGGCAATCGCCTCTTTGCCTCAACTTCATAGATTTTGAGAAAGCCTTCGACAGTGTGGACCGCGAATTCATATGGAAGCTTTTGCCACACTATGGGGTCCCACCGCTGTACATGGACCTCATAAAGCAGCTGTATGAAGGTGCCTCCTGTCAGGTAATTCACAACGGAAGACTGACCGATCCATTTGCAGTTGAGACTGGCGTCCGCCAGGGATGCCTGTTGTCCCCAATGATTTTTCCTGTTGGTAATAGACTGGATAATTAAACAGACAGTAAAAGGTCAGAGGAACGGTATCGATTGGAAGGAATCCGAGCATTTGGAGGATCTGGAATACGCTGATGATGTCTGCTTGATATCACGTGACCCCCAACGTCTTCAGAGAAAGACCGATAGACTAGCACACTTTGCTTCATATGCAGGACTACGCGTGAATACCGAAAAAACAGAAGTCCTCCGTGTGCTAATTGATGAACACCCATCAATCACCATCAATGGTAAAGCAGTTAAAGACGTCACGCAATTCGTCTACCTCGGCAGCCTTGTTTCAATAAGTGGTGGCACAGACGAAGACATAGTCGCCAGAATCGGCAAAGCAAGATACGCGTTCATAGCTTTGAAACCCATTTGGGAGTCGAAGGTTCTATCAAAACGCACGAAACTCCATATATTCAGAAGCAACGTCAAATCCGTGCTACTCTATGGATCGGAAACCTGGCGAGTGACAGCAAAGTCTTCTGGCCGCTTTCAGTCATGCCTTCGTCGAATTCTTGGGGTAAAATGGTCAGAAAAGTTAAGGAATCAAGACCTGTGGCAGATGGCTGCTGAGGACCCGATCGCCCAGCAGATCAGTAGAAGAAAGTGGAGATGGGTTGGGCACACCTTGCGGAAACCTTATGATGACATCACGCGTCATGCTCTGGTATGGAACCCAATCGGGAAGAGACGGGTCGGACGCCCAAGGCTATCTTGGAAGCGCTCGTGTGAAGGGGAATTCCGCAAGTGTGGACTTAACTGGGACGACATCAAACTGGTTGCTATGGATAGACCAAACTGGAGACAAGTTGCCGAGGCCCTATGTTCCTCCAGGAACTCAAGGGATTAAGAAGAAGAAGACGTGTTATTCAATGGAAATCAATGGTTTAAAGAATGACTATAAAATAACTTCTTTGTTTCTTCTTAAATCGGGTGGTGAGGGTTATCTGTACAGATCAGAAGCATAAAATAAGTGTAAATCAGTTAGCATGCTCAGTTGGTGAAAAATAATTGTGCTTACCGTATCAGAATCTGATTCGCTATCACTATCTTTGTCATTGGATGTTTTGTCTTGGCCAAGGAAAAAACGTACAGCCGGTGTATAGACCTTCCCGGTAGTAAAAAATGAAAACAAACAAACCTTTTTGCGTTTCGCCAAGCAGGCATCAGCCAGTAAATTTGCAGTTCTGGTGTCATTCCACACATTCTTTTTGAAAAGACGTAAGAGAATGAAAACGGCTTCTCGTGCAACAGCTGGGTCATTGTCTTTTATGATCTTTGACAAGTAGGTCTGCACTGTCTAAAATTATAAAAACGGTAAAAATAGTAAAGAAACCTACGGAATTTATTTTAATCAATTTATGTTTGCGATTCAACCTTTTGATGTCGTGGACAATAAAGCTTCTCATTGTCTGCCGAACTTGCTTATCCCGACAGCGATGTAATTTAAAAGCAACATCGATTGCCGTGTCAAGCTTGATTAGGTCTTTGGTCTTGAGTCTCATAAAAGCCTTCATAAACGCAGCTCGCATGGCTGGATTCATTCCGAATGATCGTGAAAGCAAGGTCTGTGTAACACTAGCACAAAATCCCTCAATATAATCTGGGAAAAAATTGATGACCTGGCGACAGTTGAGTCGCACGCGAAAATGAACTACCTGGGAGAGAAAAAGTAAGAGTTCTTCCAACTTTTCTACATGCTGTGAAGGAGCACAAATAAAGGATTGCTCCAAGGCTCGATAGTTTTCATAATACCGCTCAAACTAAAAGGAGACGAGTAAGAAAAATGCACTAGAAATACATCGGTTCTATAAGTTAATGGATCTCTTTTGAGGTTGTACTGCAAATCTGTGAGAGGCACAGTGTCAGGCATATCCTTTGGAGATGGAAGTATCTGAAATCAAAAACGATCACATGAAGTACGTGAATAATATAGTCGGGCTACAAAGGCATATAAAACGTAATTGCATGAATACGTGTTCAGAAGAATAAGCAGTTTTGGAAGCGAGTACACAGTTTTGCTGTTATTTTCCTGCAAATTTAAAGCTTTATTTGTTGCCGTTGCGAATGAGACAAAACTGATTACTTAGTGTAGTCCTGGGCAACTTTACAGTATCTCAGCCGTCGTGTTGAGATGGACCTTAACGTGGTGCGATGGTTTGCGTACCTCTATGACCCATTGAGCTATACAGGGTGGTGTCTTTTTGTGCCAGTAGAGCTGCTCATACCAGGAAAGTCTATGGATAGAGGTCATACAACCTAAGTTTCAACCCACTGCCTTGTGGCTCAGGCTTTTTAGCCAAAAGCTCCAGGTGGGGTCTCCTAAACCAACCCCATTTGACATGGAGTAAAATGAAATGGTTTACTATTCGCTATATCGTATGATGGTATGAAAGCACAAGCCTGATCCAGACAAAGTGCCGCACAGACAGAAACTGCACGTGGGCTACGATATTGTCAGGTTGCCAAAGCCTAGACAGATATGAAGAAAAAAAACAGGAAATGGTAGTGAGACTCCAGCCTGTTTCAGCAAGCAGCTCACTACCTCTAGCCAATCAATTTAGCACGGTGTTAGCCTCCGTCATTGTGGTATACCATCAAAGATAGTAAATCTCATAAAAGCCTTTTATGAGAAGTTTGAATGCCAAGTCGTTCACAATGGAATGTTCACTGACAAGTTTGAGGTTCGTATGGGAGTGAGGCAAGGATGTATCCTCTCAGTGATACTCTTCTCCCTAACAATAGACTGTATTATGAGACAGGTGACCGATGGCATGGCAGCAGGCATTCCATGGACCCCATGGACCTGGACTATGCGGATGATGTTATCCTCTTGGCACACAAGATCAGTGGCATCCAGAACAACAGCGATCGACTATCGGCAAGACGGTGAGTTTAGAAATTAACGCTGGCAAATCGGAAGTAATGCGGAAGAATGTTCCGGAACAACCACCAGTGTTCGTGGACGGTCAATCGCTCAGTGAGGTTACAGATACAGTCTACCTTGGGAGCAAACTGACTGTAAATGGTGACTGTGAAGATGAGGTCAGGAGAAGGATCGGGAAGGCGAACCAAGCATTCTGCATGCTGAATTCCATTTGGAAATCCTCCGCTCTCAGCATTAACACGAAGATCAGACTCTTTAAGAGCAACGTTCTGAGTGTGTTGCTGTATGCATCGAAATGCTGGAAGACGACTACTGCCATTGAGCGCAGAATGAACGTGTTTCAAACTAAGTGCTTGAGAAGGATTCTTCGAATTTTTTGGCCACACACCACCTCGAATGAAGAGCTCCTGAGAAAAACTGGTCTGGAGGTGGTATCTACCGTAGTCAAAAGACAACGGTGGAGATGGTTCGGTCATATCTGCAGGATGGATCCCAGTTCGCATACGAAGGTAGCCATTCACTGGCTTCCGCAAGGTAAACGAAAAAGGGGACGGTCCAAGGAAATTTGGCGCAGAACGTTGGAACGCGAATTACATGCACAAGGATTCACGGTGCAGACGGCAACGGAAGCAGCGGCAGACCGGAACCACTGGCGTAGGGTTGTCTTCCCCTCATGTGCCACCCGATACGGAGAGGACTGAGTGAGTGAGTTAGCCGCACAGCACAAAGTACTGCACGATTGTACATCCGTGCGAACTAATCGCATGGATTTAACTGACGCACCTGTTTGGTGAGATGAAAGATACGACGTAAAAGTTTATTGCTCGGCCTATTGGCAACGGAAAGAGGTAATCATTTATATTTTCCATCGAATTGAATTAATATGTTGTAAATATAACATAAAAATGAAAAATGACTTATCAACGAATAAAACATCCCGGCGTTTCTCTTCCATTTTCTTGTTTACATTATACTGTTTTATTTTGATAAAGTGAACAATATTTGTATGCTTGAACAACTTGATAATTTTATGGCTCGAATGGGATGTGGAGCGGCACTGATTGTCACCAGGCCTGTGAGTTAACACATTGGACGACTGGACAAATTTAGTTGTACGATGATGATTCAGTAGACTATACAACATCACAATCATCCAAGACAACAGTGCACCGAGGCGTTACAAAAACTTGGCCGATGTTTCTTGAAATGGTAAAAAATACGGCATAACTTTCTATACTACAAAGAACAATATTCGAGCAACGAAGGTCAAACTTTTGGGCTACGAAGTATCAAAGGGGTCATAAAACCTAATACCGAACGGCTCCGACTCCTTCGTGAAATCCCTGCGCCTCATGATTTTACATCATAAGAACGCATCGTTGGTATGTTATCCTCTTATTGAAAGTGGATCCGTGACTTATCAGATAAAATTTCTACGGTGAATCGTAGAAGCTCTGAGAAAATGGAGACGTTATCTTATCGGGAATCATTTCAAGCTTGTCTGATCGGAGGTCTTTCGCTTTCATGTTCGGGAGCATCAACAAAGGCAAAATCAAAAATGAGATATTTGAGCGCTGGCCAGTTGAACTTGCTGGTTTCAACTACGATTTTTTACTGACCAAAAGGGATATTCAATCTTGCTGTACTTCTGTGCTATGTGGCTAACACCGTGCTAAATTGATTTGCTGCCGGTAGGAAGCTGCCATGCTGATGTCGCTCTACTCGGTCACGAAACTTGTTTGAATGCATGTTCCATTCGAGGTGTAGGCACCTCTTCCCAGTTTGTTTGAGCTTACTCTTCTATCAAATCCGAGGCTATTTAAGTCCCACCATTCCTCAAGACGCAATGCAGTTAAGCATTCGGTACGTGCTACCGGTGTAATGCTGCCTATGATGATGATGATGATCACTTTGCCCGTTCACGCAAGTTACCTTATTTTGTTGACAATATAAAACGAATGACCAGGTTTTTTGAATATGTGCTGAAGTCAGAGTTGAAATTTGCAATCCCACACATGCTGCCCTGATCAACGCACGGATGTGCAATCGTGCAGTATTTCTGTGCTGTGCGGCTAACATTGTGCTAAATTGACTGGCCACCGGTAGTGAGCTGCATGCGAATACACGCTGGAGTCTCAATGCCTTTGCTATTCCCTTTCCCACATCTGTCTAGACATGGGCAACCTGGTGGTATCTTAGTCCACGTGCATCTTTGATTGTGCGGCCTTTTGTATGGATTAGGCTCGTGATTTCATACATACGCAGATCATGTGGTTCCCACACTCTTGTTTCCGGATATCTGGAAAGTAAGGTAGGGGTTCTCTTCACCAACACGGTGAGAAGTAATCGATTAAAAAATGCAAAAAATGCGTGAACAATATAAATACCGTTTGTACGCTCACTCTATGCGGACTGGCAGCGGCTCAACTGACATCACCCGCTTTTGTTTTCAAATCTCGCCAACCTGACTTGTAAACCCGATCGCTACCACGTCTCGACGTTAACCCGATGATAAAGTTTTACGCCACTGAAATTCAACAACTTACTCGATGAGTCATCGAACCGTCGAACTCACTCTGGATGGCTCCAAGTTCTGCCCAAAGCTCCACTCACAAGAAACGCTGGTCGTCGCTATAGTCAGAAATAATCGCGTCTACTACCTTGATGCCTATTCATTACCGCGACTGGATAGAATGGTTGAGGAAATAGCTTGCTACGGGTCTATCGCACACTAGGATCTCAAGGAGCGCCTATCATCGAGTTCAAATTCAAGAAGAAAATGATAAACTTTACACTGCTTTCGAGGCTGGGTGGTCGCCTATACCAATTCTGTCGCATACCTTTTGGTGTTACAAACGCAGCCGCCTGTTTCCAAAGCACCATCAAAGACATAATCCAACTAGAGAACCTTAAAGATACTTATGCGTACATTGACAATGTTACAGTGTGGAACTTCGCAGCACACATGACCAGAATTTGGAGGCATTTATGAACGCAGCAAAAAAGTACGACCACAATTTCAATGACGTCAAAATCGTAACCGCATCACGAGAAATAAACATTCTCGGTTATCATATATCTAAAGGAATCATAAGGCCGGATCCTGAGAGAATGCAACCCATTTGCCGCCTCAAACCACCTACAGACGCAAAAGCCATACAACGTGTTGTTGGTAAGTTCGCATATTATTCACATTGGATTCCTAGTTTTTCCGACAAGATCAGTCCGCTGGTCACGAACAAAACAATCCCTATCCCCGAGAACGCTGAGAAAGCCTTCCAAGGCCTCAAAGATGACTTGGAAAATTCTATGGTTGTTACTGTTGACTATGATGAACCGCTTGTCGTGGAAACTGATGCCTCTGACATAGCTATTGCGGCTCCATTAACACAAGTTAACCGACCGGTAGCGTTTTTCTCTCGAAAACTATCTTCTAGCGAGAAGCATCATTCCGCCGTTGAAAAAGAAACATACGCCATCGTTGAATCTATTCGAAAACGGCGACACTACTAGCTAGGCCGCTATTTCAAATTGGTTACTGATCAACGTTCAGTGGCATTTATGATGGCTAAACAACATCACGGCAAAATTAAAAACGATAAAATTCAACGTTGGAGAGTAGAATTATCACCTTTTAGCTTCTATGTGGTCTATAGGCCAGGTAGAGACAACCTTGTGGCAGACACACTTTAACGAAATGTCTGTGCCAGTGTTGGTACGTTGTTAAAACTAAAATATTTGCACGAATCTCTCTGTCATCCTGGTGTTACAAGATTTTACCACTTTGTAAGGTCAAAAAACTTACCATTCTCCGTCGATGATGTTAAACGGACCGTTTCTAAGTGCATAGTGTGCGCTCAACTCAGGCCGAAATTTTTCAATTTTTCTGGAAATCTAATCAAAGCTACCCAACCATTCGAGCGGCTCAGTATCGATTTCAAAGGTCCGTTGCCTTCAATCACCCGAAACCGATATCTTCTGACAATCATAGATGAATTTTCGAGATTCCCGTTTGCATTCGCATGTCCCGATATGCTGTCCACTACGGTGATAGACCGCTTATCCCAGGTATTTGCAATTTTCGGCACCCCGCATATATTCATTCTGATCGGGGTTCATCTTTCATTTCAACGGACGTTAAGAAATTTTTAGTTGATAAAGGACTCGCTATGAGTCACACCACACGGATGTGCAATCGTACAGCAGTTCTGCGCTGTGCGGCTAACATCGTGCTAAATTGATTGGCCACCGGTAGTGAGCTGCATGCTGAAATATGCTGTAGTCTCACTTCAATATATATATATATATATATATATATAGGGTGGCACTTTTTCATTTTTAAATGATTGTGTAAATATATATATATATATATCCTCATATCTGTCTAGGCCTGGGCAACCTGACAGTATCTTAGCCCACGTGCAGTCAATTGCTGTGCAGCACTTTGCCTGGATTAGGCTTGTGCTTTCATACATCATACATACACAACAGCATACAATCCACAAGCTAATGGTCAAGTAGAGCGACTTAACGGAACCCTGTGGAAGACTATATCTTTAGCTCTTCGCACCAAAGACTTGTCTTTAAACCAGTGGGAAGCCGTATTACTGGATGCTCTTCATTCAATTCGGTAACTCTTATGCACGGCGACAAACTCCACACCACATGAACGGATGTTCAATTTTACTCGACGATCAACTGGTTCTTCATTACCAACCTGGTTGACCACAACGGGTCCAGTCTTGTTTAAACGATTCGATCGCACATCAAAATATGATCAAGCCGTTGAACAAGTTGATATTGTGCATTGTAACCCATAATACGCTGATACTGTTCATGTTGATGGGAAAACCGAAATGGTGTCGTTACGTCGATTAGCACCATTACCGAGTGAAGGACGGCAGGACTCTGATACAAAAAACGCGCCCGTGAATACTCTTTCCGAATCCCTAAAGCCAATTGAGATCAACACTTCACTAAATGAACAATCTCAAACCACTTCGGAACAATTGAAGAATTCGGATCTCTTGTAGCGGCAACAACGCGTTCATCCATACTGTTTGCGTAACCGCGAAGCCTAACAATCGCTGCTGGTTACCTTTTCCTTCAGTCGGGGAGAAAGTCGTGAATCTACGTTATACATTTGAACAATATTGATTATGTATACATTCTTCTTCCAAACTGTATAACTCCTCTCCATTTCAGCTGTCCTATTGTAGTGATTCTATATATCTATATATGTATATCCTCATCCCACCTATTCTGATTCTAGACGAGTAAAGCGCTATATCTATCAATCGTTTCGTTCTACCTGACTGTTGTGATTCTATACCTGCGTTACAGTCGATGTCATAGATCTGGCACTGCAGAATCACAATTACTGCACTGCGAATCCTTAAAATGGTGCTAGACAGATGATCGAGATATTCTTACGAAACATTCAGAACAAAGCCCCTTGCATTTTACTAAAAAAATTGATATCATTGCGATAGCCGAAACATGGGTCATTCCTGATAGATTATCCTCTGAAATCGCCCTATCCAGGTGTGGTGATTCATCAACTCATCTTTTCTTCGTATACATATCTTATCCATTCCCTTTTCTATTACATTAACTGTACTCCTGTTTCACGGGTGTGCAATCGTGCAGTACTTTGTACTGTGCGGCTAACACCGTGCAAAATTGATTGGCCAGAGACTGTGAGCTGCATGTTTAAACAAGCTGGAGTCTCACTAGCATTTTCTGATCTTTTTTTCTTCCTCATATCTGTCTAGGCCTGGGCAACCTGACAGCATCTTAGCCCACGTGCTGTTTCTGACTGTGCTTTCATGCCATACCATATCTCTTGTTCTAGAAGATTAAAGACTTTCGAACAAGCATTTGTCTTTTTCATTGTCTAAAAGTCTGCATCTATATCACACTTAAATTTAATCTTCTATGGACAAAACACCCCGGCCTGAAGGTTTTGACGTGGATCCAACTTCTTCGAATGCCGGTAAACAATGGAAGCATTGTTTTTACATTTACGAACTACGTAAGCGGACAGTGATTAAGCCAGCTGTGGGTGGTTATTTTGTAACTTTGTGGAGAAATAGATTTTCATGTATACTGCTACTCATAAGTGTTAGATTATGCGACATATCGAACTTCTATCAAGACGATCCTCAATGGAAGCATTGGTAACCAAATTTCGATCTCATTTGAGATCATCAGTATTTTATGTCTAGATTACTATTGTAGGACCATGCTAGTATGTAAACATAAGCCCAACCTGTGAGATGAGCAGCACAGTCATAGACTGCACGTGGGCTAAAATATTGTCAGGTTAGCTCAACCTAGACATATATGCGAATGAAAATACAAATGGTAGTGACAGCATCGTGTTTCAACATGTACATCACTCACCGGTGTATTGCTGTCTTTGATGATGATGATGACGGTGGCAAATAAATCTAGCTCGGTGTAAGCAGCACAGCACTTAAATACAGCATGATTACACATCCGTGCACATCTCACGCTTCACGGTCTTTGCTACCACCATATAGCGAATTCGCATTTATGAAGTTATACACAGGTTCCAAGGTTGTCACGACCGGAGCGGTTTTTCGGATAAGCTCCCAATTCCAAAAATGCTCCAATAGCGCGTTTTATATAGCCTCTGACAACCAAGTCCAGATCCTGACCTGCACGCGTGGTCCTGTGTAACCCGCGGAACTGCTTCTACTTGTTGGATAAGGGGCGAAGGCGGCTGCCTGGTGCCTAAATACAGGTTTGCTTCGGGCAGGTGGAGCTCGTAAGTCCATGAAGGCAGGTCACCTGGGGAAATTAAACCCTTATCTCAGACCTCCACTGTTTTGTGGCTATATTCAATCACGGAAAAGGTTTCGGGAGTCAACCTCGAGGAAAAATGCAGAGACTCGTTAGGCAGTCCGAAGTTCTATTCAACTTCGTCCTGTCAATTCCTGCGAAGGCATCGTTGTACAAAAGTATCAGCCTAGCTGCTCCTTTGGTTCCAGTGGTGTCGTGGAGAGGGAGCAGTTGCTGCATGGGCAACAGCTAGTTCTCCATATTGATCTGTCCTGGCGAACATCTCAACGCACCAATGGAGAGGGCACTTCATTCCGCTTCTACGGATAATAACACAGGAAGCAGCAAGTGCTGCTGCGGACTGAGAGAAATGCTGATGCTTGTTGCTTGCGGTGGTTGGGACATATTTTAAGAATGCCTAATCACCGTTTACCGTATCGTGCCTTATTCGCAGCGCCTAGCTGAAGCTGGGAGAAACGATCGGTTGGCCAGTCCATGACGTGGCGCGTTTGGATGAAGAAACTCACCGTAGCGCTAAGCTCAGTTGGGCGTATACGTTTGCCTGGGTGGGGTCCAAAAGCTCCACCTAATAGTTGGCTGGAAACCTTACGCGATATGGCTACAAACCGAATTCAGTGGAGCCAGTGTATTTTATTATGTGTCATAATTTTTATCCGGTATTATTTTATATATAAAACAATAAAACAAAAAATCGCATGCAGTGAAACTACAAAAACAGGCTGCTTTTTGCGCATTTACTTTTGCATATTCCGCTTGCCTGCTTTCCCTTTTTAATGCGCTTGCTTATCTGCTTTTCCTGCTTCATATTGCTTGGCACTTTGTCTGGCTCCAGACTTGTGCTTCATGATGACATGATGAAGTGCTCCTGCAGCAGCTAAAAAGGCTGAAGGTTGACTTGTCTGCCCGACGCGATTACCAGACATTGCTATGCTAACAGAAGAAATTACACATGTTTGGAAAGGAAGGGGCTCTGATTAGCCTCGACTGCATGGAGTTTTTTTCCGTACGAAACTGCCTACTAAAAGCAGCAGAACCAAGCGGGAGCGAACGGATTTGGACTCTAAATCTGAAGTGAACTACTAGTGCCATCAAGTTGATCAACGTTTATGCACCGACGCTCTTTGCGACATCTACTGAAAAAGACGCTTTTTTATCATAACCTCATACTGAACCAGCTATCTAGTATTGTGCCCGCATTTGGAATGCGTTTTGCACCCTAAATGCGGTGTTCTGCTGCGGGACATCGACTTACCAAACAGCACTTTATTACTTGACAATCAGGCGCTTGAAATTGTAGATCGCTTTACGTATTTCGGTAGTTGTATCAATAATTCTGCATCGTTAGATGACGAGGTCTCGGCACGCATTTCTAAAGCGACCGTAGCATTCCGCAACCTAGGTCACCTCTGGCGTCAGAAAGGACACTCTCTGTTACTCAAGGGTAGAGTCTACAAAGCGACAGTTCGGGCTGTTACTGTATGGGTGCGAAACCTGGATCCTACCTAAAGAACACATTCCGCGTCTCCAAATATTTGACGACTGATGTCTCCGCAACATTCTAGGAGTTAGCTGTTACAATCGCATACGCACCGATGCTCTCCGAAATAAGTTGTTCGGTAGTAATGTTGATATAGAGAAGCAAATCAACCTGCATAGGTTACGCTGGTTGGGTCACGTTTTACGGATGCCGAACCACCGATTTCCGAAACAGATTCTTTTTGCGACGCCACATCCTGATTGGCGTAAATCTCGGGGTGGCCAAACCGTCACATGGCATAAGCAGTTAAAAACCCTTACTAGCAACCTTTCCAAAGTCGGCGCAGCGCGTCTTCCAGGTTGGTGTCCCCGCGATCAGATATCGCAATGGCTAGTTACGCTTCAGGATATGTCCCGAAACCGTGTTCAATGGCGGTCTTGCACTAAGCATATTCTTGGAGTGTGTAACATTTTTTACTGTACTTAACAATTGACCTTGATACACACTTCCCGTTGATTCGTGTTCCGTGATTGCTACCCTGTGCTTTTGTGCACGTTTTGGCTACCGCGATAAACCATTCTCCTGTGCTTGTTCTCCTACATTCTCGGGGACATTATTGTAGTGGTCAGTCTACTACAAATTGGTGAGCCTGACGTGATACGCTAATCTTTCGTATACTACAAATTGGTGAGCCCGACGTGATACACGAATCCTTCGTGTACTACAAGTGTTTGCTTAACCTTGTGTGTTGTCAAGCGGAGTGACGAGAAAAGCTTGTTATGATGCATGACAGTAAAAGCCGCAAGGAAGCTGATGCCGCTCTACTCGTTCACGAAACTTGCTTGAATGCATGTTCCATTCGAGGTGTAGGCACCTCTACCCAGTTTGTTTGTGCTTACTCTTCTATAGAATCCGTAGCTATTTAGGTCCCATCCTGACCTATCTCTTAGAATTTTACTTTTTATGATTGTGTGGCAGTTAAGCATTCGGTACGCGCTACCGGTGTATTGCTGTCTGTGATGATGATGATAACCTCACAAGAGTCCTCAAAAACGTGTCACAAAAAACTGTGTAGTGGTATTGGATGATTTCAATGCCAGAGTTGGTGCAGATTACGAGTGTTGGCAAAACTGTCTCGGAAGGTTTGAAGTTGGTAAAACCAATGGAAATGGACAACGCCTTTTAAAACAGTGCACACAGTTTAGTCTTTGTGTTAATAACACTTTCATTCAAACAAGACCACAGCATAAAGTATCTTGGAAACATCTCCGGTTTAAGCATTGGCATTCACTCGAAAATTGCTTACCGTTCAATACAGAGAAATGCCGCGTCCTTTCAACGCGTACAAACTCTAGCCCAAGCTATTACCTGGGATTACACCCAATTGAGACGACTTCCTCAGAAAGGGACTTAGGCATTATCGTGCAGTCCAACATGTCAGTCTCGGCGACGTGCCTGAGAGCAGCCAACAAAGCAAAAAATCGCCCTGTTGGTGTAGGAGGGTCACCTCCAAACGAATTATACTTATCATTGTGTTTACTTTTCACTAACAATTCTTCTCCCTATTTTAGCCTACCCTTCAATTGGATTGTGGTGTTCTTTGTCCCACCTTGTATCAATAAAACTTTCATCCAGAACCTCTCTGCTCAATTGTCTGTTTGAGATACAGTTTAATCCTAGAACACGGGATTATAACATTGGCGACGGGAATTTACAACGAATCCAATCATGTCATTTTCATCAGAGGATTTGAAAGCGATTCTTGATCATCAACACAAACAATTCGAACAAACACAAATGTGTTTGATTCAATCGCTAACACAATGTCTCAACCTTCAGTCTTCAACTCTGTCCCAGAGTTCCAATTCACCAGCATTTATGGAATCGACTGCTTCTATAATTTCAGAATTCAATTACGATCCTGCATCCGGTCTTACTTTCGATTTATGGTACAACCGATGGAAAGATAAATTTTTGAATGAATTTTCCAGTCAAGATGATGCGTGGAAATCCCGCCTTCTTGTTCGCAAACTTGGAACTATCGAGCACGATCGTTTCACAAATTTCATTCTGCCCACGCAACCGAAAGATCTTTGTTTTTCTGAAACTGTAGAGCAATTACGGGAAATTTTCGGAGATCAATCCTCCTTATTTAACACCCGTTACAATTGTTTGAAGCTATCGAAACGAGATGGTGATAATTACGTTACGTTTGCCGGCATCGCTAATCGTGAGTGCGAAAAATTCCAGCTACAGACCCTTACGGAAGATCAATTTAAATGTCTCATTTTCATCGCTGGTCTCCAGTCACCACAAGAAGCCGACATACGTACTAGATTACTTTCTAAACTCGAACACGAGAAAGAAGTAACTGTGCGTTCACTCACCACTGAATGCCAAAGACTGATTAACCTCAAGCACGACACAGCTCTCATCCAGCGGACATCGCTGCCGACTTCATCTGTCACCGTACATGCCTTAGCAAAAGAGACAGTAACATCTGTCAAAAAGCCCCCTACGGCATGTTGGTCATGCGGAGATTGGCACTTTGCACGTTTTTGTCCATTTAAAAAGCATCAATGCCATCAGTGCCACAGACGCGGACACAAGGAAGGGTTTTGCCACTCCATGTTAAAAGGCAATCACAATCCATCAAAGAGCACCCCAAAAGCCGTCCGTCACAAGCAGTACCCTCATAAAAAACTGCTATCTAATTCCGTATTCGCAACGTTCAACGGAGAATTTCAATCTCGACGTAAATACGTAATTGTTTCAATTTATACCGTTCCGATCCGCCTCCAGCTGGACACAGCCTAGGATATTACGTTGATCTCACGTAACACATGGGAATTAATTGGAAAACCTCATATTCTACCCACCAGTCACGTGGCCCAGAGTGCATCAGGCAATACGTTAAATCTAACCGGAGAATTGATTTGTGAAGTCACTTTTAACAACCAACAGTTTTCTGGTAAATGCTATTTAACGGACTGTGCAAACCTGAATTTACTCGGACTGGACTTGATTACTAAACTTCAACTCATGGATGTACCTTTAAGTTCCATCTGTGAGGCTATCCAATCGCACACAACATCAGATTTACGTAATCAATTTACTGAAAACTTGAAAACGAAGTTTTCTGACGTCTTCCAAGACGGCCTGGGTTGTTGTACAAAACTGAAAGCTAGCCTAAAGCTTCGACCTGGTGTCACACCAGTATTCCGACCGAAACGTCCAGTCCCTTATGCTGGTCTTGCAGATGTCGAACAAGAATTAGACCGTCTCCATCGCTTGGGAGTAATCCAACCAATCAACTATTCCTCTTGGGCAACACCCATTGTTATTGTAAAGAAAGCCAGTGGTAAAGTTCGTGTTTGCGCCGATTATTCTACCGGCCTTAACGCTGCTTTAGACGAACATCAATACCCATTACCAATCCCCGACGACTTGTTCACTAAGCTCAATGGTGCAACGTGTTTCGCAAAACTTGATTTGGTTGATGCGTACTTACAGATCGAAGTTGATGACGACGCGAAGGAACTTTTAACAATCAACACACATCGAGGATTGTTTCAGTTCAACCGGCTACCTTTTGGTGTAAAGTCAGCACCTGCGATTTTCCAACAAATAATGGATTCCATGTTGACGGGTTTAACAGGAGTTGCAGCTCACCTAGATGATATTATCATATCAGCACCCAATCATGATGAACTATCAGATCGTATAGATTCTGTGCTCGAACGAATTCAACAGTATGGTTTCCGTTTACGGGCAGACAAATGCGAATTTTTTCTGGAATCTATAAAATAACTTGGTTTCATTTTTGATCAAAATGGTCGACACCCTGATCCAGAAAATATTCAAGCCATAAAAATCATGCCCCCACCAACGGATCTATCCACGCTACGATCATTCCTGGGACTTATCAGTCATTACAATTCATTTGTTCCAGACATGCATCGTGTTCGTCATCCTTTAAATCATCTTTTAAAAAAAGACGTGAAATGGAATTGGTCAGCTGAATGTCAATCATCTTTCGAAAAAGTTAAGTCAATGCTCACTTCTGATTTGCTTCTTACGCACTATGATCCGAACATGGACATAACTGTTGTTTCTGACGCATCTAATTACGGTATCGGAGCTGTCATTTCTCACATATTTCCTGAGGGTAAAGAAAAAGCAATCGCACATGCAGCCAGATCTCTGTCCACCACAGAGCGTAATTACGGTCAGATCGAAAAAGAAGCTTTAGCAATAGTCTTCGCAATCAAAAAGTTTCATAAAATGCTGTATGGACGTCACTTCACGCTCATAACTGATCACAAGCCACTCATCAGTATATTTGGTTCAAAGAAAGGTATTCCTGTTTATACAGCAAATCGTTTACAGCGTTGGGCTACCATGCTCTTAGCTTACAACTTTACCATAAAATATCAATCTACTGATGCTATTGGTCAAGCAGATGCATTATCCAGACTAATGGATTCGCAGCGCCAGCAACCTGAGGATACCGTCATCGCGTCAATAACCGTTGAACCTGACATCAGTAATGTTTTTACTAATATTATTCGTGCGTTACCAATAACCTCTGATATGATACGTGAGGCTACTGCTCACGATACCGTCCTTCAGAAGGTCCTACATTTCAACCGCACCCAATGGCCCCGTACATGTGACGAAAATCTTCAACCGTTCTTTCGGCGCCGTGGGTCTCTATCAGAAAACGCAGGATGCCTGTTGTTCGCAGAACGTGTGGTTGTGCCATCAACACTACAAACGGATGTTCTCAAACAGTTTCACTTTGGTCATCCTGGCATTAGCCATATGAAAGCGTTGGCACGAAGTTATGTATATTGGCCTAATATGGATAAACAACTAGAGGGTCTCGTAAAAACATGTTCTAACTGTCAATTGGCGGCGAAGACCCCTAGAAAAACCGAGTTATTTTCATGGCCCACACCAGAATCACCATGGTCCAGGGTTCATGTTGATTTTGCTGGTCCGATTAACAATCAAAATTATTTGATCCTAGTCGACGCATTCAGCAAATGGCCCGAAGTGTTTCACATGGTTCGAGTCACTTCAAGTGCAACGATTACTAAACTGCAGCAGGTATTCAGCCGATTTCGTGTCCCAGATACTCTTGTTTCCGACAACGGAACAGCTTTCACTTCGGCGGAGTTTGCATCATTCTGTAAACAAAACAGTATTGAGCATAAACGCACGCCTCCGTTTCACCCACAATCCAACGGACAAGTAGAAAGATTTGTGGATACATTCAAGAGAGCACTCTTGAAACTCAGAGGGGAAGGAACCACGTCAGACATCATTGAAAGGTTCTTGCTCAGTTACCGAGCCACGCCAAATCCCAATGTACCTAACAGGGTATCCCCGGCAGAGGCACTCATGAATCGAAAGATTCGATTACCATTGGACATCATCCGTCCATCGTTTTCTAATGAGATGCCTAGAAACCGACGCATGGAAAACCAGTTCAACCATCACCATGGAGCCGTCATTCGGTTCTATAAGCCAGGTGCATCCGTACTGGCAAAAGACTATCGAAGTGGTGGTGAAACATGGACACACGGACAAATTGTTCGCCGCGTGGGACACGTGATCTATGAAGTTGATGTACAATTTTCCATCTGGATCCGTCATGCAAATCAGCTGCGCCCATCTTCTTTGCCCGAGATTGTAAACCACGATCCTGGTATTCCACTGGACATCTTGCTAGACACATTTGAACTACCTGAGGGGTTGACCATATCCTCGCCAGAAAATCGAGATGTTCAGACTAACTGTACACCAAGAAGATGGACCGACCGTGTTTGAAAGAAAGTCAAACCTTTGCAGCTGAACCCACGTAAACAGTCCTATCGTTGAAGACTTCCTGGGGGAGGTGTTAGGAGGGTCATCTCCAAACGAATTAGACTTATCATTGTGTTTACTTTACACTAACAA
>JACCGJ010000583.1:0-40869 GCA_013407085.1 Atriophallophorus winterbourni | reverse complement strand
AGCGCGCCTGGCTGACTTGAATTCTTTCATCATAACCGAGTGTAAAATAGGTGTCGAAAATCGTCAGAATTATGACTGCAATAATCTTGCAGCTTGTCCAAAGAGCGAACAATCACCTTGAGGTCTCTGTGTTAATGGAATCGGAGGTTTGCATAAGCATGATAACTGAACATCAACTCATGATGCTGACAAATTGCTTAAGGGATAGCTGCCTGACTTATCATGCAGTACATTTAGATTAAAACCATTTCTCGTTTGTGTGTTGTACACCCCGTCAATAAAGTGAGTTAATCAAGCGCGGACGAGAACTCCGTTAACGTTTAGCTGCGTGGTCAATCTTTTCGGGATTTGAATTTTCTCAATTAGCTTCTACCGGTTAAAGCTATATTAATAATTTATAATTTATACTATTCCATTGTTTACACGGAAATAAAACAACACGGGAAACTGAATAGCTAATTTTCGAACGCGGCATGTTATACTCACGATTGATTGACTGGAACACATAAAAGCTGATTCCCAAATTTTGAGCATATAGCATATCGAATATGAGATCGAGTTTGGTAAAGGCTACTTTTAGTTTTTAGTACTCAGTACGTTATACCATTTTTATACATTCGGGTACGCTTTGACAATGATTCTTAATGCGATATGCATCTCAAAATGTCCACATTAAATGGTTTATTCTTGTTAGTTCACTTATGCATTCTCAATCTAATTGCATACGATTTTTTTACACTTCAGATCCGATCCAGATTCCGAATCAAACAATGGAAAATCTCCTTTTCTCTTAAACGAGCTTTCGTACGGTGCTCTATCCCGATTGAGCGCATCCTCGTCGTTTGCCCACACCACTCCCACAAGCAACAATCCTTTCAGCAACGCTTCTAATTTCCCCCTCCACTCCCTGAACACACAGGCCCCCGGTTCAATTGATCTGCGTTCACGTGATGAGCGACACTTGGCCTTCCCCACAGACTATGTCGGTTTGACCTCATCTTCAGAGGCCCACGCGCAAGCCGCCGCAGCCGTTGTCGCTGCGTTCGGTTTAGGCTTCCCATCAGTCTGTTCACGTGGCAACCTCAACGGTTTCTCGAAACCAGATAGCCAACGAAACGATTCTGTCGCAACGTCATCCTCATCGCTGCAATCCTCTCCACCGGTGTGTGCGAACGGCAAAGATCCGCTTCTCGATTCTTCCGTTGATCGGCCTTATCAGTGTGCTACGTGCTCGCGCACCTTTGCGGTCAAGGCTGGACTGGTTCAGCACATGAGAACGCACACGGATGAACGGCCGTATCCATGTTCACATTGTGGTCGTGCTTTCAAACAAAAAATCCAACTTACCACCCACATGCGGGTTCACAGTGGCGAGCGTCCGTACGGGTGTCGTTTGTGTGGCAAGCTATTTCGTCAACAAAGTCACGTTGTGCAACATTTACGAACACATACCGGCGAGAAACCGCACAAGTGTTACCAGTGTGGCAAGGCGTTTCGTCAAAAGTATAGCCTCATATCTCATCAACGACGCATGTGTCGTAATCGCGCAGCCTCGAACCCGATTGCAGCTGGAATGACAATGTGGATTAGTCCCGGAGCTGGAGGGGATACGTGCAACTTGGTAAAGGAATTCTCGCCAGCTCGTGGTACAACCACGAATTTTGGTCCAAATCACGCCTCCAGTCCCACCGGATCTTCGTCCAGTTTCAATCTCGTGGTCAATTCCGCGAAATCGCCATTTTCAAGTTGTGTGAGTAATTCTCCACCGGTTTCTGTTTGTCAATCAAACGGTCGAGTTCAGGAATTGCCACACTGCACTGGACCGCCGCAAAATGTATCGACGTTCCATCAGCATCCAAACGTGAAAGACCCATTTGTTCAAAATATTGAGGTCGACGAGGCTTCGCGTAACTCCAGCACTGGAAGGGAGAATTTGGATTCTGAAATGTGTGAAGAAGATGAGGAAGGTGAATATGTTGACGATTCCGAAGAAGAATCCGTTCATCAGCCAGTTTGCGGTTCCCGACCCACACGATTACTGAGTACCCAGAACACCACGGCGCTGGAACTCAGTTAAAATGAAAATGGGTTTCGTTTATTACCTTATCCTATGCATTGTCTTATTTCTCGGATGTGTGCACAGAAGTATTTCAGCATTTTTAAGCCGATTCCTCTACCCCGGGTTTGCGAAACTAATGCCAAATATGAACGCGATGATCACAGTGAAGACAGAATTATCGAACTTGCTATTTATACTACTCTTGTTCGTCCTTCATTATTGATTTGCTGACGCAGATTGAAGCTTATCGATCGTTCGGATCGTTCGTTCGATCCGAATTGACCAAACCATCTTTGTCAAGATATTTTCTTTGGCACATGAAAGTGGTTTACCTTCAGATTCGCATGTTTGCCATTTTTGCTGTTCTCCTTCGCTTCACCCCAAATCTGGTTTGTCTTTTTGTCGCGTTCGAATTGATAGGTGATTAAATGGTTTTATTTTGTAAATACTGTTGCATTTTTAAGATGATTTCCCGAAAAGGTTAGTCTGGGTTTCGATCAGCTGATTTACTGAAGCTTACAAACAGAAAATCGTTAATTTATTACAGCCTTAAACATGATATCGTATGTTTCAATACTTGAGCACTATTTACTAATTTGGTGCAAAGAATAAATATAACACCCGAATATTATAAATGTCATTATAACGAGAATTATACCTTCAATCGTTAAATATACATGAAAGAGAATCCTGTATATCTCGTAAGTATAATCATGTGATGATCAATCCAAGTTAGGCTGCAGAGCGAGCCCTAAATAGGTCGTAAATTCCCACCTGGGAGGCAGCTCAAAATTGCATGCGAACTGTTTATGAATCGAATTCACAGACGTCATTTTGTGTTTTAGGTGTTGTGTGTGTAACCGAAGCAACCGGACTGTTGTAGCCTGGTATCCAGCCTTAACACCCTGCACAGTTTAACGCAATAAAGATGGTGATAAATACGCTACTACTGGGACGCGGTATCTAGGTGACTTACACTTTGGTATTTTCGATTAAAAATGTGATACAATACAACACGTATAAAGCCAAAGTCTCTCGAAAACGTTTCCCACAGTTTTACTCCTAGTAGCATGATTTTCCCAGAATTCTGAAGTTCGATTAAAGCGAGATGTGATAAACAGGCCAAAAAATGTTATAGGGGTAAAGTCTCGAAACGTAATTCTAGTTTACCCTGTCCAATACCGTATTTTAGTGGCTGAAGTAACAAGTGGTAATAATTGTCGAGACTTATCACCGGAGGATTTATGAAGCAGCAACATTTAACTTGAATTCAATAACTAGTTAATTTTGGTTGTTGTTTGTCCAAAACACTGGTTTTCTTCTCTACCTAAAGATAAATCACACCGATGAAGCGAAGTGACCTTGGAATTCATCGAAATGCTCGACGCTTTGTATCAGAAAGAAGCTGTATCACCTCAGTGATGCTATCACAATCTGAGAATCCCCAGATCTTGTGCAAAAATGCAGAGAATGCTTTAGGGTGGTTTTTAATTGGCTAGAGCGCTAATTGTGATGTAGCCTGATCCATATAATCTGACTCAAACTTACGATATTTCAGGGGCATTTTTAGACTAACCGTGTTGCGTTACCCATTTACTTTAAAAACCGTTTTTAAAATCTATCTGATGATCAAGGATCACGCTATCGGCGCGCAATTGACATCGTCGGAGTGATGCTTATCACTGTAGGCGCTGCATGAGAGATTGTTCCCCCGAATCGGACTGTGAAGCATAAAACCATCATATGCTTGTGATGTACATCAATGTTTCACATCGACCAAACAAGCCAATGCGCATACAACTTGAAACCTGTAGTGGATTCCAAGTGCGTGTTTTGTAAACAAAACTCAATAAACTGGATATTTTAGGTGGGTCTGCAGTGGCACAGCGATATGAGTTATGATTATTAAATGGAAGGTTCCAGTCATAATCTCCCCTGATTGCGCATTTAAGCACTGTTCCTAAACACGGTCCTCACCCTACCGAGGTTTAAAACGGATACAAAAAATATTTTGACAAATGTCTGCGACATCCTACCCAATGGTGGAATATCATCTATGTAAGCTCGTGTGGAATAAAGCGGAGATAAGCACTGGCAATTTGGGCCCCTGCGGCCTAATACGAAAGGAATATGGACGGTCGTTTTAGGCGTTACAGTAATCAGATTCGGACTAAGGTTGCAACTCTGTTCCTGAACATCGCTGCCGGTTTTCACAAACATCATCAAGTCCCCGTTTCATAGTTCACTGAATTTGTCTTGATGTCTGCACTCGGTAAGGTGAAACAGTCCTGGAATGATAGTAGAGAGTGCATGCAAGGGATATGGGCTTTTTACACTTATCTAGATAAGATGATGAGAGCTTCTTCGCCCAAACGTTTGAACAAATGTTTAAAATCACCGTTGATCTTCATCAACACAATCGGAAATCCATATTTAAGTACTTTAATGCCTGAACCCAGTCATGAAGAGATACCAATGAGATTTTGAAAACTCAGTTTATCGATGTAGTGATTCGAATGTGCATAGGCAAAAACACGTTAACTCGATAAAAACCATAGATTCTACACTTATGAAAGCATGTATGCGAATTCAAATAATCAAAATGGCTAAACTGTTGATTCGGTTTTTCGAAAATATTTTGAATTTTAGCTCAAGATTATCGTTGAAAGAAGAAAAACAAATTCTGTGCCTATAATGTATAAGTATATTCCCGGAAAATTTACATATCGTAGCAACGAGATAAATTTGATCGTAATTGTTTAATAAGCAATTCCTTTTGACAGAGGTATCTTGATTAACATTGAATAAAGAACCTTCGGTATGAATACGTTCTGGAAGGCAATATGATCTGCTTTGCCCCAGTTTTTGAAGAAGCTCGACTTTTGAGATCGCCATGCAGCTGATGAGAAGTATCATCGAGGATCATATCGGCAAGTCGATCGCATGATTAACAATTCTGCATCAAAATTATTTCTATAATTTTCGAGCACAATTGAATTTCTTTTAACCAGCAAGGTCTAGTATTTGCTTGAACATTGATTTCTATTGGAGAATTGCTGGAAAAGCATGCACGAATCGTTTTAAGTTTCCGCGTTGATCCGGTGATGAATCATGCACCGCAATTTCCGTACGAGTTCATTTCTTGTTGACCAATTGCCTAGAAAGTCGATTGAGTTTCTGAATATTCGTCAGCTAGCTTGATCGGCTCCTATGCCCCCCCGAAAACCCTGGGGCAATGACCCAAAACAGCTGCGGGATTCTTCCATCATGCGTCAAGAGACACAAACATTCGTAGCTTGGCTGTAACCTCTTTCTAGAATTACCGGAATCTTACAATTGTTACACACTGCCAGTAACAGTTTAAACAAATGTATATGAATGCTTTTGTTTTCTGAATTCATTGTATTAGCCAACCGGCCATTCTCGTACGATGAGCCAAAGATTACAAGGATTGCATTATACTTTTAACTTTCCGGAATGTTGTAAACTGCAGGTCTCGGAAACGCAAAAAGCATCACGTACCAATTAAGATACTCTATCGAAACTAAATCTACATGACCCAACCACGGATACGAAGTGATCTTATGTTGACATTTAAAATTATGCACATCAAAAATCGTCCTCACAAACATTTACAAAAAGTTGAAAGTAGCCTACTCGAACACGCACACATTCGTACGGACCTTACCCAACAGTGGCATACAAGCGCAACTTGTTTACCATTCTTCCACTGTTTCAAACGCATGCGGATCCTGATCCTACTGTCCCTACCTGATGAGTGCAAACAGCACGAAACCGGTTGTGGGGTGTGTGATGGAAATGCATGCAAATGAATATTTTGGTTCATGGTTATGGGTTTAACCTCATTAAACATGTGTTTGGACACATGTGATTGAAAAGGTTGGTCGTACCAGCCTTATCCAACAGTGGCATACATGCGCTACTTGTTTACCATTCCTCCACTGTTTCAAGTGCATGCGAATCTTGATCCTACTGTCCCCACCTGATGAGTGCAAACCGTTCGTGGACTGTGTGTGATGGAGATGTATGCAAATGAGCATTTTCATTAAAGTTGTTATTTTTGTCATTCGATCAGACCAGTGAAGGATCTGTTGTGTGAGCTGCACATATTCCTACAAACAGACGCGCGCTGGCCGTACGTTTGATTCTCTATCCTAAGAGAAATTTTCCAAAATTAGAATCAATAGTTTGCAAAGTTTCTCTATATTGCTTTTTCTACCATAAAACTTTCCGAGTTCTGAGCTCAGCACGGTTTAAGTCAATCAGAAAAGTAAAATTCTCTTTTCAACACCCAACATTAATGCGTAACTCCAAAATGAAATCTACCACACTAGATGCTATACGCATTTACAAGTCAGTAGAAACCACGAGGTTACCGACACAATATGTGGCTGTAATAAACGACACAAAAACAAACGTTTCACGGCAAACAATATCGCTTAAGCTTTTGTAGTTTGTCCATTGAATTCCGTATACACCGTGTTGTATTGTTCGATGGGATGATATGGCGTTTATTTGTACAAAAAAAGAACGCAAAATACTGGTGTTTTATGCGACGTTGTTTTATTAACACCTTGACACGTTTTATTAGCATTTTTGTGCCAGCGTGTTAGAAAAATACTGGACATTATTGGCGTGGGGTTGTGCGTTGGCGGGCAGACTACCGGAGGCTGGTGAAATTATTTACACAAAAATTTAACGGTAAATGCATACGCGTTCGCTAGTTGGACAGATCTAAACTCAGAACTCAGGGCTCAACGATTAAAGGTAGAAAAAGCAGTAAGCTTAACCACATGATGACGAGGTGTATAAAGTAAAAATGAATAGAGAGAGTATCGCATGGTTCGTGATGTACTAATCGAGCTTTGAAGTAAAAACTTCAACTAATTCCGAATGTAGGATTTCTTCAGGCAAGGTGTTCCGAGTGAAACGAGTTCTGATACACTCAATCACCAATTGCTTCTTCGAAAAAGGATGCATTTAAGTATCTGTGAACTACTCATCTCATGGTTGTGTGGCTATTTGTTAGATCACAACGCACGAATTAGAGTAATTGCAAACTTGGGATGTAAAGGGATATGGGACATGTCCACCTGTCACTTTCTCATCGCAATCTTGAAACAAGTATCTTAGTGGATGTCCTTCAGTAGACGCTATTCTATCGATAAAAAATATCGCACCCTTTTTTGTCCTTTGGGGAAAGTAATGTAGACATAAACTTCGCAATCTTTCGCAGTACGAAACATTGTGAAAACCCATCACTAACTTTGTTGTTCATTGAAAAGAGCAATATCTTTTCGCAGCCAAGGAGCCCAGGCCTCTACTGCATACTCCATCGTAGTGCGAAGGTAGACACTCATTATCCTTGGTAACTTTGCCAGTGAGAATCTCCTAAATATTCGTCAACAGATAGCTAACACTGTTTGGTATAACCTGGATTTATATAGAGAAACGTTGATCCGCTGCTGCTCTTATTATCAACGCGCCGCCATGACATTTCAATCACAACCACCAGTACTAGTGCAACCTGCGAATTGAATGCTCCACGATCACGACTGAACGAAATATCTCTAAATTGATTGACCCTCATTTTAAGTGACCGGAAATCTCCCAAATGACTTCGCCTACTACAAGGCGAAAATAGAAGTGCTACCAGGAACAACAGTTTCTATTGATGGTCTATACTTTTCATTGGCATCATTCGAATCGTTTTTTCCTCGCGTATAGTATTAAGCACACGCCCTGAGTTTCTTTACTTGCAATTCAAGCTGAGCATTTTCTTCATAAACTCGAAAGAGCGCCGGTTTCAGATTTCCATCAAGGTTAACTCCTGGTTGAGTGGACGGCTCAGATACATTTTCTTCCTCGCGGTGATTGGTTTGGAAACATCATGAAACATCATGACAATAAGTCTAAAGTTGTTACCATGGTGGTTAATAGATGCCTTATCGAATTTCCCTACTTTATTTGTTAGAAACTGAGACAAGATCAATGGTAACAGGCTGGGCTTCAGTCAATTTTCGAATGTTCCCCCTCTTTACTTGCATTTGCGAAATATAATGTTCGCGTCTACTGAGATCAACTGGAGTGACTTTAGTATGAGCTGTGTTTAAAGCCTAGTGTCACTTAGCGGCAACATGAACCACTATCTTGAGAACTTCTGTTTGCTGGTTAATAGGTACGAAATCGCATGCCTGGATCCGGTCAAAGTGCCACACATTCAGAGACTGCGGGTGGTCCAACCTTATGTGTTTCTCATTATCGACAAGTTTCATGGGAACATTGTTTCTCTCGAAAAGAAAATGAAAGCATATCCTGGATATTAACCGAAGCCGTGAGCAATTGTAGTCAATCCATTGTACCCATCTGGCGAACCTATTGCATTAATGATCGAGCTGCGTCAATGCTCGGATATCTTGTGGCTTACTTGATTTGGCCCTAACGATTTATGCTTATCACATTTCTGGCTGAGTCGAAATTCACTTTTAATTTGAAACCGCTCTCTGCAAGTTTTAGGAGTCCAGATAACGTTCGGAAATAACAATGCTAAATTAGACCAAGTTGGATAAGGTTGGTACGACCAACGTGTTTAATCACATGTGCCCATACACATGCAGATGGCTTAAACCCACATGTTTGAACGAAAATCCTTGTCTGCATGTATTTACATTGCACACATACATCAGGAACAAGACGCAAAAATATTTTTGAGAGTAAACTTACGGCACAAGGAGAAAACAATCAGAACCGAAAATAATTTCATGATCTTAAATGAAGATTCCTGCTAAATTTTATTACAGCTCACTTACGCTTGCTCAAGTTTTCGAACTTTTGACTGGTGTCCACCTTGTCGTCTTGTGGTATATCGCGGAAACAGTAAAAAACGAGGAAACCGCTCCGGCACCAGACCAGTCCACGGGTCCTTCAAGTTCCCACACGCTCAAATTAACCAATGAAATTTCAGTCACGTGTTTCGATGTCGCGATCGATAAAATTCCAATCAATATTTTCACTTAATTCACAATCCACACCAGGCGGTTTATATCGCGTGGATTAAGTATTAACCATGAAGCTTACGTGTAAATTTTCTCTCAACTGCCGTTACCTTGCCAACTGGAACGTGTACGTTTTCGCTGAAGTAGACCAGACACAAAAAGGAAAAAAATATATCAATCGAATGAGACGTCAACTCGCGCCATGTCCATTTAATTCCGACCACTTCTGTCGGTTGTCGACGCGATCTGTGTTGGTTACGAACACAGATTTTTCGCCTCGCTTTCTGACCTTAGTGCTGTGACGTTTCGTAAAATGTAATTTTTTGTCGCGGGGCGTCCGAAAATTAACGTACTGGACCGTGTTGTGACCATGCTGTCTGAATCAATGCGTAAAAGACCACGGTTTGTCCCGGAAAAATTGCTGTCTTGTTTAAATTCGTTTTGAAAACATTAGCAGCTTTATAAAAATACATAAAATGCGGATCCTGATCTTACTGTCCCTACCTGATGAGTGCAAACAGCACGAAACCGGTCGTGGGGTGTGAATGACGGAAAAGCATGCAAATGAGTATTTTGTTATAAAGATCAAAGTTGTGAATGCCGTCACTAAGTGGCCTGGAACAAGGCTGTGATAATGATATCCAGATAGCATACATTCGTATTCACTCAAACTGTCCTGTTTGAATGAATCCCTTTTCAAGGTTACTTGAGTAAAGTTGGTTAGTTAGCAGATCATACGTTACATTGAGAAATCAAAAGCCTAGGATAAGAGCAGCTCGCACTATTTAACTTGAGGGAAAGTAGTTGAAAGAAACTTGGTACGTAACCTGTTCACATGAGCAACGCGAATTTACTCTGAAGAGCATGTAGCGGAAGATCTTGCCCTGCTACGAAGTGTTTCGGGAAGAGATGGTTACCTGTAGTGATTTATCGAAATCCATCCACGCAAACGCTTTAAAGGTCGCTAGTAATAACAACTCTAATTTGAAGTCGATGCCTCTGGCGACTCGGTATCCTGGATGTATGATATGGTATGAAAGCACAAGCCTGATCCAGGCAAAGTGCCGCACAGTCACAGACTGCACGTGGGCTATGATACTGTCAGTTTGCCCTGGCCTAGACAGATATGAGGAAGGAAAAAGAATAGGAAATGGTAGTGAGACTCCAGCCTGTTTCAGCATGCAGCTCACTTACTCTATCCAATCAATTTAGCACGGTGTTCGCCGCAAAGCACAAAGTACCTCTGGAAAATTTCCCATAGCGCTCAACAACAAACCGAAATAACACCTAAACTTTAAGACCAGCTACTGTGGCAGGCAAACTCAATGCGCATTTACCAAGTCCTCTGCTTCTGTGGTTTGGAGCACATTGGTCTAGCACTGGAAACGCAGATGGCTGAATATCACCCTAGTTGGTTGAACAAAAATCATTCCAGAAAGGTGAATAGTCAAATCCCAACTGACCTGATCGACACGGGCCACCAAGTAAAATCAGAGAATGCGATCTCTGTCATTTGCACGATTCCATGCAACGTGTCAAGAAGACTTGGCTGGAACATTTTGTGGACAGTTAGAGTGATAGCAAGCAAAAAAATTAGACCGAACTTTGACGTCCAGAAAACATTCGTTCGTGATCTTGAGCAACATTGGTATCGACCGAATCAGATTTAGAAGTAGTACGTGACATTGATTTTTGTTTGATGATAACGGGATTTATTTTCTTCATTTTGCTCACTTTTCAGTTGTACAGCTTGATGTGAAATCCCGAAAAGCGGATATCCGTCAGTCTGATCATTTTTTCTGTTTAAAAAACGAAAATTTTCAGTCAGTTAAATTTTGGCATTCTTTATTTACCTCTCGCCAAAACCTAGAACATATTTTTGTGTGAAAATGTATCAATGCTAAGCATATTAAATATTTTGCGGGTGGATTGATAGCCATTTGGATCAATAGTGAAAAAAGGCCGGATTGTTACGAAAATCCTTTCAACAAGTTCACTGGATAGCATCTCACAGGAATGCTCTATATTGATACTCAGCACTGATAATCGACACAAATTGACTACTGTTGTAGAAAATGGGATTTTTCTATAAGACATCATCAAAAGTATAAGCCGCGCCGCGGAATTCCTTACGGTCAAACAGTTACTCTTCAGTCGCCCAAAATATTCACGCCAGTAGCTTGCTACTGTATGACTGTGAGTGAAGCTTTGACGCTTTCAGGGTCGCTTAAAAGTGACCCGGTGTAGTCGGTTCGTTTATCATTGAGCAACTGGCTTGGAGAGGAGGCTTGGATCAATCGTTTATCGAGTGAAATTCATTCCAGCGGTTAGCTCGATTTCATGATATGTCTGCAAGGGATGAGATTGTACCTAGCGCTATCAATCCCCATAAAACTTGTTCTAATATAACCTTGGATTGGTTCGACACAGCGCACAAAAATAAGTACTGCGCCTCATTGCACACGCCATCTATGCATTAAAGGGATGCATTTGCGCAACAACATCACCTCAAGATCACAGAGTAGTGTGCAGTGATTGTACATGTCACTTTGTTTATATTTGTTCTTGTTACAATTCATAGACCTTGCACAATAATTGGGAAATGTATTTTGAGTTTTCGAATTAAGGTAATGTTACGAATTTGTGAACTCGATATTATTTGCTTTGAGAGAACGTAGTTACAGGTGGTGTTCACGAGAGACACATCCGCATTTCAGCGTTTTTGAAACTATACGTCAGATTACTCATTTCCTGGACGAAAAAGCAAAAGAAATTTGGAAACCAGTGTGTGTATTCACACACACGGATCATATCTTGAACTTCCACAACAATCACTTGACCAGCCGTAAACGCCGCTGCGTTGGAGCCCTATTCAAAAGAGCAGCAACACATGGCAGCATGCCGGAAATACGAAGACATATAAAAGAATACCTGTTCAAAGTGTTCCAGAAGAATGGATACCCAATAAGCTCCGTACTACGCAACAAGTTCAACTGTACCCAATAAAGAAACGATGATGAAAACAGAGTTAGAAGCGCTCTTCCGTATGTGCAGTATATATCAGAAATAGAAGCTCGGGTCCTTCGGCCATCTAGAATAAAAGTCGAGTCAAAACCCGCGTCAAGATTACGCAATCACTTCAACAATATCAAAGACAAAAAGAAGAACAATCGAATATTGTCTACAACATTACGTGCAGAGATTGCGAGAAGACCTACATCACACAAACCGGTCGCAAGCTAAGCACAAGAATACATGAATACCGGTTAGCTGTACTTAGGCACGACTCATGGTCAATGATTCCAATACATATTGATCCATTTGGACACCAATTCGATTGAGACAACGCGAAGATTTTACCCAAAGAAAACAACCGACGAGCGCGAGAATTCACCGAAGAGCGGCACTGAACAACGACATCGATTAACCAGCATCTCCAATTGGCTACAACCTATGGACCAATGAAAACTCGATGAACAAGAATGCACATCTAAAAACCAATGAATACCAATTATAAATCACTTTGAAAGAAGCTTCGCTGATGATGTCATCTAGATTGATTACGAAACGTCCAACAACTACTACATCAGCTCCGCGAACAACATCTGAACAAAATACTCATCCCCTTATTCGTTAACCGGAAGCAAATCGAGATAGCGACATCATATTGTTGCGGACTGTTATACTTTTTATGAACACCACATTTTAAAGACTCTGCTCCCTCATTTATTCACTTTTTATCGTATGTTTGGTTATTATTATTATCGATTTTCATGTTAGTACCACCACGTGAACAAAGATTTAATTTTGAATTTCAAATTTTTGACACCAGTCCACTTATTGCCATTACGATTGACGTCCGGATAATCAAAGCAAACGTTTGACTGCGCTTGAAAGATTAATACGCGTTTTAGTCATTTAATCATCGTAGTAAAGATGAAATAATTACCTGGGATATTTTTCCAGAATTTTAATTTTTAAATTTGAACAAATTAGTTAATGGCGTTATGAAATTTGCCCTAAATACGATTATTTGTTGAATAAAAAATACCCTGTGCGGTTTTGATAAAGACGTGGAATCGTGGACACTTAAAAGTTGTACATCAGTCTTGAACTATAGCAAATATTGAGTAACAAAAGACCATGTTGTCTGTAACTGAGAAAAAGAAATTCCCTCGATTTATTGAAAAATGTTAGCCAAAGTGATGCTCACTTAGCAATAAAGATTTTGATGTTGCTATTAATAGTGCTCGTAAAAGATGCTACTTTTTTCATTGAAAGAAACACGGAAGTTCAAGGTCAAGATCCAAGGCAACGTTGTGCTCCACGCCCACACTGACACTGTATTTAAACACCGCGGGTCGCGGTATGTACCATGTTTTCGAAGTTAGGCTTTGTTTCGCTGAAAGAGAATAGGTGAAAGCTTTCGGTCGACGGATAGGAAACCGCATATAATATTGATAATTTGATACATCAAATTTGTGCGTTTGTTTTAACTCGCTGTCAGAAGGTTGATCACACTGAAACTTCGCGCGGTGTTTAACATTCATGTTCAACAATCGTTTGTAAATCGCAGGTAAGCTTGAACGCCGTGCACACAATATGAGAACACTGCCAATTACGTCAACAGGTTAAAAGTCAAATAAGTGCTCCTAATACCAGACGGTGATCAATGGATCTGTCCCTTACGTGAACAAAAAGGCAGTGCCCGGTCTCTAATTTTTTTTAATTATTTAATAAAAATGGCTGCTCTTCAAGTTAAACAAAGCGGAAACAGTGTGTTGCGAGAGATGTGTCTTTTAAGTATGATTATACGCTTGCCTGGCATGCAAATTTCAAGGCACTCATTGATTATTGTAACGGCTATTTACTGGAATAATTCTCAAATTGTTGAACTGGATAAGGGATATTAGCCTCACATTAATTCCGTGTGTGAAAAGGTGAAAAATCAATAAAAAAAGTTTTCTTTTCTCATTTAATGACAATCTGAAGTGCCGACGAGAAATC
The DNA here is from genome assembly GCA_013407085.1 of Atriophallophorus winterbourni. Classification (NCBI taxonomy): domain Eukaryota; kingdom Metazoa; phylum Platyhelminthes; class Trematoda; order Plagiorchiida; family Microphallidae; genus Atriophallophorus; species Atriophallophorus winterbourni. The sequence continues at coordinate 26,787 of JACCGJ010000583.1, read as the reverse complement.
AATAAAAGGGTATATCTACGCCAATAGCAATAGTGTAGGTGAAAGTAATTTTTCAATACTTAATCAAGATTGCAATACAACAGATTAGGCAATTAGTGTGGAATTCCATTTCAATGTAAAATCAGCTGTTGTTAAAAATTGATTTTTTTCAGGAATATTATCCTCAATTTTATTGGCATTGATTATCAGTGTTCCAGTAGGCAGATCTCTACAAGCTTCTCTGAGACGAAGGCCGGTGGTTTATTTACAAAAGGCATCCGCTTCATTCGTTTCCTCTCCCTGTGATTGTAATTTCCCAGACCGTTAAAAAAGGGCTATTTAAACGAATCCTAAATATCAGGAGTGACGACGCATAATGGTGCAACCATATCCAAGGAATGATTTAAAACACCTTTTTGTCTCTTTGATTTGATGAGCTAGCTGTTAATACGTCCTCTGGTCTAGGTTCAGTTCAAATTAGTCCGTAGGGGTGCCGTTTGAAATGCGATCGATATCCATGTCGATATTCATGTATCAAACATCTCAGGTTTGAATAGAATAATGCAAAAGATAAGTGTAATTAAATGTGTACGTAATAAAATTTGTGTATAGACGCTAGTCTGCTACAACATAACGTATTCTGAAATCTTCGCCATTTCGACTGTCAATTACCGAGTATTTTCATTTCAATTTTAACAAGCAAATGAATTCAAATTCTTTTACAGCCTGGTGCGGTAAAGCGATGACATTCTGGCTGACTAACTGGAGATTTTTCCATCTAGTCTATCGAAAATACTCGCAGGTTGAAATGTCCGTGTTTGTTAAAATCGAAAAAATCTATCATTTAAAATATGTGACTTTATTTCTTGCAACAAATTAGGTGTCATTATAAAACGACAAGGGCGGCAGTATTGATTATGACTGGCAACTTTTAGAAAAATTTAAACCTCACAAAGCACTACATTTCCAGTGTGTAGGTGGGTACTAAAATTGAACGGAAAAATTTCTGCGAGGGCCTAACACCCATTTCAACTTCACCGGTTCATGCTACGAAAACCTAAGATGAGCACTAGCCTTGTGTACCCTAGATGCATGGTTGAGAACAAGAGCAATATGGAAAAGAGCAAGAAAAGAAAATGACTGATCCATTACATTCTACTTTCAAAATGTATTGAAAACATGTTAGACTTTTTGTCGAGATATCAAGGATTTTAAATTGGTAGGATCGCCCAATACGCTGTGAATTTCGCGCTATTTCAATTTGTTTCTCCAAAGTTAATGAGTTTTTGGCGCGCGTTTAAACTCAAGTCATCCACGTCGTCCGGACGGCGGAGAGTCAGACGTGATCGATAAAGAAAAAGATGAAACAATTCGTGAAACATGTTTGGATTTGTCCTGGAGCAGACTAAATCACTGATGATTAACTGACGATTAATGAAAGTTAATAATTATGGTGCACACAAATGAGTGATAAACAAAATGATTCTCGTAATTTTTTAGTGAATTAAGCCAAAGTGAATAAACTGGCGAGTGTCATTTTTGCGGAAAAAACGTGCCGTCATGGAGTTCCGACGCAACAATTATACTAATGTGACAATCGATAAAACGTTCAAATTGATATTGATCAGAAAATTATCTGTATTTGCATGCAGTTCCATCACGCGTATGGTCAGGGTAGTAGGATCAGAATCCGCATGTCTTGAGATAGTGGAGAAACGGTATACAAGGTACATACTTGTACGCCACTGTTGAATAAGGTTGGTACGTCACACATGGGGTGTGTGTGATGGAAATGCATGCAAACGAGGATGTTTGGTTCAAGTCTTTGGGTTCAACCCATCCATATGTGTGTTGACACATGTGATTGAACAGGTTGGTCTTGCCAACTTTATCCAACAGTGGCTTACAAGTTTATTACTGGATATTGATGGGGATAGTTGTCATTAGTGGCACAGTGACTCTGCAGAGCATGTGCAAAATTATCTTGAAACGCGTGATTACCACCTGTACGATGCCTCATTATGCAGCTCCTTGATAATTCCTTAACAACGTCTGTGTACATGAACTTGTGAAAAATGAAGCTTTCCATGATTGGTTTCTTTCCAGCATTTGATAAGATCTTGGAACGAAATTATTGTGCACCCTTTTCCCTAGAACAAGCAGTTTCGTGCTTTTAAGCAGTGACAGTATGGTAGATACAGCTTGAACTATCGAGCTAGCGAGGGATGTGATTATTAAACGATGAATTCAAGTAAAGTTTTCCGTGCCTTCTCACCGCAAAATTACATTCACCCTCACTTAACTGTCTATAATCATTTCCTTAATACTATTCATTGCGCATCAAGCCTGAACATGTTCAAGGCTGAACTTGACAAGTATATGTTGACTAAATCCAACGTCGCACCTGAATACACATGCTGACTTTCCATATTCATAAAACATTTGTGTTGTTTTTATGCATTCCCTATATTTTTAATCTGTGGTTACTGTAAAGTATTTTCTTTTTGTACCATAAAAACTTTGAATTACTTTGAACTGGAACGTTCCAGTGAAATCACTTCTATTTTAGCTCGGTTCGTACTCACTGATCCTACACCCACCCACTGAGAAACCTGGTTCATCTTCAATCAACTTGAGCAACATTCATGCACACATCGTGAACTAGCCACGAGCTGATTACCACGGGTCTCAAACCGTGAAGAGACTAGTGTAAAACAGACGACACGTAATTTTCTCAGGACTAGCCAGTGTTTGTATTAGGAAAAGCTTGATTGGCTTATTTACCACGTGATATACGTCTAGTGGTTTCCTTGGCCATTTTCAATCTATTCTCTTTAAAATTGCCCTGACAACGTAAGTGCGACGCCTTTAGGAAAAATCGGGTCGCCTATGACTGTCTCCTTCGAATTAATCCGAGCCTCCTCGGGAGACAAAATAGGATGCATATTACATGTTCAAATATTCGATCGATTGAATTTTGAACCACAGGTAGTGATTGGTATGCAAATAGATGGAACACATTAGACATGAGCGACTGCTGTTCAAGCCTGGACACCATGTCTCCAGAGAGATGTATTGCTTCTAGAGAACATATATCATCGAGCGTCTGGGTTTGTTGATGATTTTCATAATACACCATACGTTGAGAACCACAGACGATTGAACCTAAGAACGCTTTCAATAAGGAGAATGCATGGCGATTTTATTCTTGCATATAAAGTTATTCACATATTTTCCCATCCCTGGAAAATTTATTCCATTTTCTAACTGCCAGCATGATCCGCAGTCACGGCTGTATTGGGGATATCCCACAAACCAAATAGAAAGGCTGCAGGTATCTATATTCACTGCGTGTCTGTTTTATTTAGAATTAGATATTGCGAACTAAACAATTAAGGCTAAACTTTAGCCAACTTATTCTGATGTTGCCCCAAATACGTAAGAACCTTTAATTACCTTACCCCAATTATGAGAATTTTATCACGATATATATATATATATAATGTGGAAGTATTAAGAAGCGGTATTAAACCGTGTAGCGAACGCCTAAATGCGGAGGCGGTCGAAATTACCAAGGCAGGTCGACTGGCGGTCTCCACAATCTGGCGCTCGGCACTGATCCAAGGGTATATAGTTGTTAGCCCCGTTAGTGATGTACGTTTACACATGTGCGCCGCTGTGTCAACTGACCTTGACCGTGTTCACTTGTATCAGATTGTTTTGGATAAACACTGTGAGGAAAATCGAGCACTGATGCTGGTCATTCCCACGAGACGTGACACACTGTAGGCGTACTATAGGCTGTTTAGCGGTAAGGTCAAATCAGTGGTGGGGGGTTGACTACTACTTAATCATGTTCCCTGTCCTGACGATCACCCTTGGTCTGATGAAACTTCTGTATCAGAAGTGAAACGTTACCCAAAAACTGCTCTAACCGATTGCACTCAAATTTCTTTGCATAAGAGTCACATTTGTTTGAGAAAATACCAGACTGGAGTTTATTGAACCTTTCAATAAAGCTTTAAAAATTACATCGTAATTTAGAAGCATTTTTCAAAACTCTACAACGGATTATCAAACTACCAAATATCAATTAAATTATCTCACACACAGATAGAGAAATGGGCTTTATCGATTGTTCATTCTTGTCTCGGTTACAGATCCTTCGTTTGTGTCTCTCGCTGTTCCAACGCTAGATCGATAAAATCAGAATAACATTCAAATGAAAAAAGTCGAGACACCGTTTACCGAGAGAAACACTCCAAACACGAACAGGTACGTTCGCAGTCTCGCCAGGTCCTGCCTCGTAGTGCGCTAGACAGGCCGACTCGCACAAATATCTCGTGTGAATTAGACCAATGCGTTTATTCCTGTCGCGTTTTGTCTTTGTTTAGTTTATCTTTCCGAGACAGACGCGTGTGCGTGCGTGCGTGCGTGCGTGCATCTGTCTCGCGTAAATGAATTCTGGTGCGGAGATTTTTGTCGTTTTTTTTCACAAAATTTCTCTCGCAAGCGTACTTGCATCGCGCGTGTGTACCAGACTGTGGTGTTCGGCTTTTCAGACATTGCCATTCCCTTATCGCTCTTTTTAATGTAGCTAATTGTTCATACTTGACGTCCCGTGGGTTGGCGCGTTTCTAAATGTGAAGGTCGCATGGGCGAGAAAAAATTGGTGGAGAGTGAGAGAATGTGGAAAAGTACAATGAATGTCTAAAATGTGGGTTATATTTTCCAGCAATAAGATTAATGCGAAAATATTTACCGTTTTATTGATTGCGCATAGAAGGTTGTGAGATTTTGAGAAGCTTCATGATTGAAAAAAACCAGAAACGAATAAGAAATGCATGGAAAGACATACTGTTATTTTTCGAAAGGTTTTATCGGTTTTTTGTGCATTTTTTGTGGTAGAAATCAATCGAATGAAAGTTTGTCTCAATAGCTCGCGTAAAATTGATTAATTTGAATTAAGTAACATCAAACTATTAACTGGGTGGCACTAACATACTTTTGCAAAAGAGATATGAAAATTCTCGATACTCACTATACAAGTATGGAATAACTTACTCTTGACCGCTCGCTGTGGAGGCATCTTCGAGCAAAGGAAAAGGAGATACAGTTCTTGGCTACTGAACGTAGAATACACTGATCAGCAGAGTACTGCGGGAGAGATTTTTCCCCCCGAATCAGACTGTTTAGTAATCAGAAACGCTATGCATCATGAAACCTACATGCGTTTGTTATGTACATCCATGGTCGACATCGACTGAGGGAGGCCAACAACAAAATCAACTACAAACTAATCTTTAAGTGGTTCGTTTTCAGTGCCAGGCAAGATTTATGCGCACATTTAACGCGCCATTTTAACGTTTGAACGAGAGGAACAAACACTCCCACATCAATAGAGATTACAGTGATCCACTCAACATATCGCTCTTCATCTTCTGTGCCTTCAGTCTATCTTGAGTTTTCCAAAAAATTGTGGATTTTCGCTCTATCCCGTGTTTTCTGCGGAAGTTAATCGGTGGAAAATATATAGCTTTGTTGTCTAAAATATATAAAAAATAAATAACAAATAGAAATTGCAACATTATTACTGTACACTACACTACTGTACAAGAAGTGTAATCGAATGTACATCCATGGTCGACATCGACCGATGCACGTTAACACCAACAACATTTTCAGAACTCAGAACTCAGAAAGTTCTATGGTAGAAAAAGCAGTAAGCTTAACAATAACCATAGGATGACAAGGTATATGCAATGAAAAATATAAAATCTCTCAAAAATCAATAGGGACAGTCATATACCGCATGGTTTGTCATCGCAATCCGTCCAACTACTCCACTGATTTCAGTCCCTGGACAACAACAATTTGTGTAATCACTCTGCTTTCAATCGTGACGCGACTCAAGCGCACCCGGAAAATCAACCGGGTTTCGCGTTCTCCATGCGTACCTAGAGGCCCGTTTGCAACAACTGTTGCGGGATTATCAGAAGAAAAGAGAACAAAGCTTTAATTGGAAATTTTCGATATTTCAGCTTCGAGCAAGTGTTCAGTTTCTTTGCTTCCATAATTTATAAGCAAAGATCAGGTTAAGATTAAGCATCTCGATGCTATTCACTCTACGGCTCGTACTGAATTAACTGCCCGCAAGGAAGCTGGGAAGTTTAGTGTATACCGCTTCGAAGCCACCCAGCAATTCTAACTTAAACGGATCTTAACAGATATTTATCGCATTCAATTGAAATATTATCGATCATCCTTAAAAAAACTCACTTTAACTCCCATTTCGATTTTGTGACTTAATGCTATGCGTACCATCAATCATCATAAATATCCGCATTTCGATGCCTTTTCATCACGCACAAAACACGACCGGTTTTGTGTCGCTCGCACTCATCAGGTCGGTATAACACAATCAGACCCCACAAGACTTTTTATTTACATGGTCGAGAAGATGGAGTCACACATTTTGTGATCAAAACACATGGGGACGATAAATTCAGCGGAAACACTTGGTGGATACATCGACAACGATGGATCGACACGAAAACAAAAAACAAAAATCACTTCAGATAAACAAAAACAAACCAAATGCTGAGGTCTTGTTTACTGTGGAAAACTAATCAGCCTGTTCTCTCTCTCTTTGTTCAGAAATGGCTTGACAAATGTGTGTTTCAATTGTAAACAAAGCAATGTTTGTAAATGACGAAGTACTCCCGGCGAGTTTCGACTATTTTCATGTGAATAATAACACTTTTATTGTACAAATGAACTCTCAAGGTTCATAGACCCGTGAAAACGCGCTTGCTTATCTGTTTTCCCTGCTCCATATTGCTTGGCACTTTGTCTGGCTCCAGACTTGTGCTTCATGATGATGATGATGATGATGATGACGGGTAGGTATTATCGAACGAATTGTGATGTGCACCTATATAAAAAGTGTTCAGAACATACAAGTCGATTACGTGGACATCTAGCGTCATAATTCGACAGTTGACCACAATCAGAAATCATATAATTTTAACATATCAGATAACGATTCGCTGCTGATAAGAGACAAACTTCAGCACCAGGTTTAACATTGGTTCCAGTCTCCCGACACGCAGTCACTGTCTCACCCTTCATATACCACATTCCTCCATAAAATGTCAACGTAGCGTTTATTCAGTCCATATATGCGTGCTCTAGAACAGTTTACCGCCAGACATTGTGTCTTTACCGAATAAAATGATATTCAAAGAATGGTCACAAAATTTTATGTTGTTTTGGCCCCAGTTTGGTGAAAGCCATCAGTGCTTCCGCTATACACTAACACTTGGAAAAAGAAATGTACCCGAATACACATTACCGACCGACATTACTTCACTCTAGGTCAAACTTGGAATTGTTGTTACTCCATCTTAGAACAACATGTATCGAAACATTAAAGTACGGATTATCTAAATTTTATACGTATTGTACAGCTAATTGTTTGTGTACCATAAATCTTGAATCTTGGATCCGCCTTGCATGTTTCGCGATCCCGATAGCCAAAATACTTTGAAATGAAGACATTAGGTCCTTAGCGGTCCTTAAAAGTTAGCGTTGCTGAATTAAAGTGGTGATAACGTTCGTATGATTCAACATTCAAGACTTATGATTGGAAAAGCATTTTATTTGACAATAACCATGACTGGGTTATGACAACGAAATGATTTGTCAATGGGTGGAGGCAAAATCCGAGTTAGAACGCAGACAAGCGTCAAGTTTCGATTTAACGAAAGCTCAACTAGTGGAGTAGCAAGAAATTCGCAACGAATGAAAATACCTGCAGTGAACTTGCATTTTGCTGGCAGTTAGAAATTGAAATAAATGAGCCACGGGGTGGAACATGTATAAAGAAGATTATTTTTCAGAATACGATCGACTTGCATGTGTCTTAATGGAAGAGTTCTCGGGTTCAATCGTCTGAAAAGCTTGACATATGGCGCGTTATGAGAATCGTAACAAACCTAGACGCTTGATAAAATAATAGCTCTAGAAGCAAATTATCTTTCTGGAGCCATTGTGCCCAGTCTTAGGAATCATAGTGTAGAACAGCGGGGTGTATATAACTGTTTATAATGATAGGAAACGAACCGAGGAAAAACTGAAAATTTCCGCGGTAACATACCAAACAACCGTGAGGTTTTTGGGTATGTTACAGCTTTACATTGTAGACCACCACAGCTCCGGACACCTATGTCTTTTTCTTAGACTGTGTATTCCAGGCTTCTGCCTCAAAGCTTGTGTGGGTAGGAAAAGGCAGCATAACGACCGGTCTGCATGATTTTGCACTTTTGCAATGCATTTTTCAAGCAAAAAACAATCATTGATGCTGTTGGTGCGCCTCCGTATTTCGATGTCATCTGCGAACATAGCTATCTTGTTGTCAACTGGTGTTGGCGAATCGTTCCAGTATTGGTGGACTCACTCAGCTAGAACCACGAATCAATAATTGAAACCAGCTTGCTTAAACTTCATTGTTCGTCATTGTCTCGTAAAACTCTTGGATGCTGTTCGCAGCAATAGTATATGTGTAAATAGAACATAGATCGTACTAAGTGCATGTTCTTCCCAATGATAGGGTTCGAATAAGATCGTTGTTTTTTAAAGTTTTGATCCTTAGTATGAAACCACATCAAATTCTAGTGACAATGAGTTAGAATGACATCATTTTCAGTGCATAAGGCGGTTCTGGTGCCCTACAACGGCCAGACCATTGGGCAGACCGCACTTGCGGTATAAAGACGTTTGCAAAAGAGATATGAAAGCTCTTGGCATTGACCCGGCGAGTTGAGAAGAACTTGCTCTTGACCGCTTATATTAGAGGCTTTGTGAAAAGCGTCGTTTGCAAGCTGGGGAGGAGCAGATACAGCTCTTGGCTGCTGAACGCAAATCACGCCGCCGGCGTGCAACTGATGCAATACAACCAAGTTCTGACCATCGTTGCGAGCGCTGCGGGAGAGATTGTTCCTCCCGAACAGAATTGTTTAGACATTCAAAAAGCTGTAGAACATGAAGATTCATGCAATTTTAATGTACATGCATGGTCGTCATTGACCGAAGAAGGCCAACAACAACAAGTGCTTCTATATCAACCAATAGGGTTCCTGTGATCGGATACTGTGAACATACACTATTCATACATAAGGCGCACCGGAATATAAGGCTCGCTGCCGATTTTTCGGCTTATAGTCCGAAAAATACGATATATAAAATCTCTAATCCACTCCTTCCTGGTCTCCAAATATGTTGTACAGGAATATAATGTGAAGACAGTCGCTGTGATCTATCAATCGAAACAGCACAAACCCAGAACGGAACGGGTTGGCAGTGAGCAGTGTCTAATATGACTTGCCGTGGACATGAATCATCCATACAACACTAACAAAATTAATATATGTAAGTACAGGTTGACCCCAAAATAACAAGCAGGTTACTAGGTTAGAGAAGTGCAAACAAGTGGAATATAGGTCAGCGTGTAGCAAGGCAACTGAGAATTTGTGGTCATGGCTGCATGTAGGTCATCGTATGTTTCAGAAAGACTGAGATTTTGTTGGCATAGTTAAAATAAACTCACTCAGAAAGTAGCGAGAACAGTGGCATACAAGTTTATCTTTGTTTACCGCTTTTCCACTGTTTCAAGGCTTACCGAACCTGATCTTACTGTCTCCACCTGACGACGGCAAACAGCCAGAAACCCGTAGTGGAGTGTAAAGGAGGAGGATGTGAGCACCACATTACTTTTGTCATCCAAAAGCGCCTTGAGTGCTTGACCACGAATCGCTATGTGATTCTGTATTTGAACATTGTGGTTCTTCGTAAGAACCCTATACAACAATGGCATACAATTATAAAATTTTTTACCGCGTATCCACTGTTTCGAGGCTCACCAAACCTACTCTTAATGTCTCCACTGGATGACGGCAAACAGCCAGAAACCGGTTGTGGTGTGCAAGTACGGGGATGTGAGCACTCGTGAGTTACTACTTAACGTTTCAAGAGCTAAATGATTATGTTCCGTTCTTAATCCTCTTTTCGAGCCGTTATTGTCCAGCCGGTGGTGCTTATCTCTAATGACATGAACACCAAGTGGCAGAGGTGACAAGGGATACGCTAGTAGATAGGCTCAGGGGTGTCATTCGGACATGCGACATAAAGATGGGTTGAATGTTAATTGTGAGATGCGCGTTTTCAAATTTATAAACGCGTGGAGGAAATGAAATTGAGCAAATTAATTGTTATTTTGTTGAATGATTTCTCTTTATCGGTGAGTTCGAAGCATATGATAAGGCATATATATTATTGTTGTTGTTGGTCTCCTTCGGTCGATGCCTGGCATGGGTGTACATCACAATCGCTTGAATATTTTCATGTTCTACAGCTTTTGAATGACTAAACAGTCCTATTAGGAAGGAACAATCGCACCAGCAGCGCTCGCAACGATAAGCAGAACTCGGTTGTAGGGCGTCAGTGGCACGCCCGCGGCGGGATCTACGTTCAGCAGCCAAGAGCTGTATCTGCTCCTCCCCAGCTTGCAGACGACGCTTTACACAATGCCTCAAAAGTGAGCGGTCAAGAGCAAGTTCTTACTGATTTATAGGGTCAATGTAGAGCGCTTTCATCTCTTTCTCACAAACGTTCTTGTGTCGCAAGCGCGGTATATATATATATATATATATTATATATATATTATATATAAATATATATATAACGTTTAAGTTACTTGCTCAAAGAAATCAATATTACATTTACCTTGGAGATCAATAGTTCTCCTTAGATCTTAAGCACTCAATCGTCAACATTTGGGAAATACTTCGCACGATCATTTCAACATTTTGGGTAATATAACCCTGGAAACTTTCAAACTACAATCATTTTAACTAATTAGATTTGAACGACGTTTAGCCAACCGTCGGGAAAATGTCCGAAAATTATTTTAAGATTTAAAAGCAATTATTCTTGTTTGATTTTTTTTAATTTGCTTGCGGGGAGTGAATGAGTCAAAATTTGGTTAATGGTGCAGACTTGATTAATTCTAGAATATCAAATTTCAAATTTATGGCTTGTTGTCCGCATTTTATAAGCACTGTCGGCCATCGATACTGTCCTTTGAACAACTTTCATGAGTTCGAAAGAATGATAAATCTTTTGGCTACTTGGTAATCAACGAAAAACTAAAGTAAATTGGCGGGGATACATTTTCGAAATTTCAATTTTTCACATTTATTAGTCTTCTAGAAAAGATACAAATGTCGCAAGTAAATTTTGACTTTTCGTAACCTTATTAAATCACTGCTTGCAAGATTGAACCCTTCACGTTAACGGTGATAGAAAAGGTCTTGGTTGCTATTTTACTACCAATTCAGACCCAGTATTCTTTTCCAGACAAGCAAAACAAACTCTTGTAAAACAACGAGGAAAGTTACGAATTTTAAACATGGCGCAAACTGTTTCGATGTGACATTTTGTTGTTTTTCAGCCCAGTATTAGTACATGTCAATGGAATATGATGAATGGATGTTCAGTCATTAGAGTATTTTTTTACATTTTTGCTTATGCATCTTGCGCAGAACAATCGGTCAATTTGGCTCGTTTTTATTAGAAATACGTGGTAAGTTTAAAATTTATTTAAAAGTTCTCAAGGTCAGAAACATAGTACATTTTATCGGCGATTAATTTCTTTTGAGCATTTCGTTTCGACAAAATACAGAGGCAACTGGAGTGTAAACACTGAATAATTAATTAATTTTTTAAGCCAAGTACCTCAGATTGAACTAGCAAAAATCTTTTTATTCAACTTCAGAAATTTGCCATTCAAAGAGCGAATGTTAAAACTGAACCTACACGATTTTACTCAACGACGGATACGTACTCACCTCATGTTGACATTCAAAATCCTGCATACTAACAACCATCCCTTTAAACACTTGCTAAAGGCCTTACTCGAAGGACTTTAACCATTCCGCATTCTCGACTAGATATTCGTCGTAATTTTTTCTAGGTAAGAATTTGCTTCACGTGGAAATATTGCCTGAAGGAAATCACAACACTGGATCCTGTTGAGGTTTTCGCGTCAACTTGATGAGTTTTATACGAACCACATGCGGTATGTGTTGTCCCTATTGCTATGATTTTTTGAGAGAATTATAATAATATCTATTCTATATACTATGCTCTACTTGTCATCCTATGGTTATTGTTAAGCTCACCGCTTTTTTGACCATAAAATTGTCTGAGTTCTGAGTTCTGAGTACAGCGGCCTAACCTACGGTTACTCATATTATTGACTACATAAATTTTACCGGCAGATGTCACTGCTCCACGTTCAACGGTATAAATCAACTCTCTGAATAATTCATCGTGCCTACATTCTATTGGGCTTCACATGGTGACCCGGAATCGAACCCCAAACCAAAATTAACATGTCCACTATTCCTTCCGATGCGCGTGTTGGAGTATCATTCATCGCACAGTGCATAAAATTTGCTGAGGGTGGTTATCCCCGCTTTCTTTGGCAAGAAGCTGTACAGGTGATATGGTGAATAAGTGTTGACCTTTTACAATGATTACTCCTACCATTGTTGTTGTTGCCCTCATTCGGTCGATGTCGACCATGGATGTACATCACAATCGCATGAAGTTTCTTGTCCGGACTAAACAGTCCAAATCGGGAGGATCAAACTCTCCCGCAGCGCTTGTAACGATAGGCAGAACTCGGTCGTTGGACGCCAGTTGCACGCCGACGGCGTGATCTGCGTTCAGCAGCCTAGAGCTGTACTCCGACCACTATTATACACCTCGGTCAGATGGGAACATGAGTAAACCGCATTTTCCTACCATGTTTAACTGTCGCGTGTTTTGAACCACGAAGTTTGGCTTGAAAGTCGAACGTGTTCATTATTATAATAACGGGGTCTGAGGAAATGGACTACCATACACTGTCACCTGATCACGCATTTTCATTCCAGGTTGTTCATAACACATACCTAAGACAAACTCTTCTTGTGCAACCACACACTTTTCTCTTGATACCACAAATATCCTTGTGGATTATGCAAAGTATTCCTATTGTTTCGCTAATGCATAACTATTAAATTAAACCAGCGCTCCACAAACTTTCAAGTAGAATATTGTGCATTCGATTCAGTCATCATGAATACTTGGGTGAGCCCGATCCCATTATTTTACATTGGTGAGATCAGACTCGAAGTAGCAACAGCTGTTACCGTTTTTCCACAAAAAGTTTAAGATGAAAGTGTCATCTAGTTTGATGACGAAATGTCCCAATCCCAGCTCAGCAAACACAAAATATTGGATGCTTTTGTTAACCTTTTCATTCAACCTATGAACCCAAGCGATGCTAGTGTCTGCAAGAGCTTTATTCGAAACCATTTAAACTTTCAGCTACACTTTAACGTCCAGCATCGTACAAACTCTTAAACAATGACCGAGTGGTATGCATACTATTTGAAATGCGGGTGTCGTCTAGTCGATAGGTTCGCAATGAGTCTAGACCAAACCGACAGAGCGGAAATTAGTTGAAAACGAATGTATCACTTACACCTTACAGCCCGATTCTGCGTGCCGACTTCCGTTTTTTAAAGACAGTAAGATTAGGTTTAGTAAGCTTCGTAACAGTGGAAAAATGGAAAACAATGATACATTTTGAAGCCACTGTTCAATAAGGTTTGTACAACGGACCACAATGTTCAAAGACATTCGAGACGCTTAAGAAAGAGCACTGTATTGTGTTGCTCGTATCCCCCGCACTTACGCATCACTACTGGTTATTGTAAAGTTAATTGCTTTTTCGACCATAAATCTTAAATCCTGAATCTTAAGAACTCTCTGTTGTCAAATAAAACTGTTGACATTTTTATTTCAAATTATCATTTACTGCAAATATATTGTTGGTGATATTCTCAATCACGGTTCTGTCATGCCGTTGTTCTGTCTTGTCACGAGAACGTTGTGATGTGGTTTGTCGTATCACATATTGAAAAAAGATGTCTGTTTCACCATTCCTGTCCAAACGTGTCATCGATTAGGCGATGAATAGATTACACTCAATTGTGCGTGTTAAAATTGCTCGCTGTTCATCGTTTGTTTTTCGATCTATTGGATACACAAGATACGAAATCATTTCACCATCTCGGTGATGAGAGCTTTCTCCGTTCAGCTTGCGAGAGCACATTCCTGTACTATGTAAAAATGAATCGGACACTGTTTAGTTCTCCTACGGAGACCCCCGAATGAACCTGGACAGTCTTTTTGACTTGCTTACATACAGAAAAACCTCTATTATCCGCGTAAAGTTCTTCTGCGCTCCCATACACCTACGAGACATCATCAATGACCTGATGAAGCCTGTGCTGACGTATGGTTTTATTAGGGATGATCGACCAAACTTTTCAAGCAAAAGTAAGACGAATGCTAAGAGGGTCTGTTTGTAAGCGAGTTATAGAAACATACTGACAAGAGGGCATCCAGAGCTTACTAGTTCAACAACGCTAGCTTTGGATTGGCACACTATTCGAAAGCCCGTAAAATCGTGACCAGAACGGCTTTTGGGGAAGCCCATCGGAAGGTTATAGAAAGAAAGGACGTCCAAGAACCTATCAGAACGTAGTATTGTGATGGTTTGAGGTCAACCGGCATGCATATCAGACTGAAACGATTGAAGAACCATTGATGGCGGACTATGTCCCACCAAGCCTTGAGAGACGAATGAAACCTTATCAAATTTTATCGATCGGTGCTGGGAAAGATTTTTTACTATTTCGTATGTGAAGAAAAATGATTTATAAATTGGACTTCAATTCCACATTTTATTATTCATGAACAATTAATTAGTTGTTAGTCGTATTTGACTAAAAGCGTCAAGTGCGTCTCTACGACTACACCATATTCAAGTTGCGTGGTAAAATTTTTAATTTATTGATTTTTTATATTGATATCGAATTTTTTTATGCCTACACGTAGCCAATGCATGAACACGTCAATTGTGCTCGGTGTGTTTTAACATTTCTCACAAATATTTTCTGATGACATTTCTGTTCAGTTGTCATGGCAATAAATTAACCAATCTACAATAATTTTAGAACGCTCAATATTGTGATAATCGTTACCGCTACAATCGCAAGCATAGCTCAAACTGTCCTAGGTCCTAGAATGTTTGATGTGAAAACTTCGATGATAATACTAATAACAATAATTTTGCGCGGCATTTAAATCGGCCGTGTTTAAAATTATTTTCTCCACACATTTATTTCTATCATCAAGTACCCTTTTGTTGTTAAATCTATTAACATGCTTGTATATAAACGAAGAATGTTCTACGCTCTAAATGCAATGCACTTTTTATATTCTGGAAATGGAATATTTGCTACCGGTTGGAGAAATTTCAAATGAATCCTGAAAAAGCACGATTGGAAAAAATCTTGCAGGCTGAAATTCCATCGATTACCATCGTCGATGTCGCTGGTAGACGACGAATTTGAGTTTGTTTCGGATTTGAACATTTGACTGGCAATACAAAGTTTTCCATAAAACTATAAAATTTATTTTCTGTTCGTATAGTGTATTCTGGAAATTTGTGTGGTTATATTATCTTTTTCTGAAAATTTGTTCAAACAAATGAAGCTATTTTCTTCTTTTTCTTCTTCGACTCAACGAATATCAATATCTTTTGCAATTATAAGCTATTCCAGTTATTTTTCAGTGATCGGAATTGTAGTTCTAATCAAGTTGAACTATTTATTCTGATCTCAACTCGTCACAAACTGTATTCCCGAACAACCCTTCATTCGTGCATTATCACCTCACGCTGGATGTTCTCTATTGTCTATTTCATACAAACTCTACCGCGGGTTGCATTTGTCTGTGATGCTCAGTTGAGACGCGAAAAAAATATTGCCCACGGTCTAATCCCAAACATGTGATATAGTTTCGGGGACTTGAATAGATAGAAACACACACACACGGCTTCAAGCAAGATCGGCTAGCGCAAATGGATATCAACTCCGAGACGAGCGTTCATCAGTGAGTGTCGCTCAAAGATGCGGCAGTGGGCGTGCATCAGTGCGTGTGTGCGTGCGTATGTGCGTGCGTATGTGTGCGCGCGCCGAAAGTACATTCACTGTCCAAAGGGGGGTTGAAAGAATGTCAAAGCAACAACGATACACGCAAGTGGAAAAAAGCGGAATGAAACGTTTCCAGACACAAAGTTGGAATTTGGTCATTGATGTCCGTTTTTCGGACAAACTGACATTTGAAGAGGAAACAGTCAGATGGGAACGAGTTGGCCGACTGAAAAAGGGAATTTTCACGAGGAAATGAGATGCTATGACTGTTTTTGTAAGGGAGGAAAACCGAGAAATTGATTAAGAATTATTGAATGAATAAAACTCGAATTTCCTATGGAGAGATGCTTTATCAATACGGAGCAAGTATGAGTACTATCGTTTAGCCGTGACGTACAAAAGAACGGTTATCTTAAATGCGTGCAGCCATGACTGCGGAATCTCCAGAACTCGTCGAATCAATAAACTTTCAAATTTCTGCAACGTATTCTCAGAGAAGTACCCATCGAATGTAAATAGGGTGATATAAAAAATCCTCTATTTTTCAGATTTGGGTAAAGGTTGTATTGCACATTTTACTTTTCAAAAATAGCCTTTTATCCCGACTTCGGTGTAAACCGGGTCTGAAGGCTGAGTGTTTACTGACGAACTGCGTCCTAGCGACGGCTTCGCCTTTCGAAACCCCTCGTCTCAGCTCACAAAACAACGCTTGTATTCGGAATCTTATCTTTATGGAGTGACGGCGTTGTTCAGTACAATAGTTTGAAGAAACGGTAGAAATGGAAATGGAGAAAAGGGGGCAGTACTGTTGTTCGCTACTTCTTGATGTTATTGCCTCCGATATCCCGTTGTCAGTTGCTCGCACCATTTGAAAAGAGGTCGATATCACTGGCCGGGCATCAAAAATCGATAAATGTACACGTGATGCTGACTGAATTTTGAATCATTTGCTGGCGAAAGGTAGAATGAGTAGAAGTGTACAATGATGAGCGTGTAGAGACACTAGTCTGCTACAAACTAACCGCGCTTCCAAGGTTCACTAAACCCAATAATTAATGTCTACACCTGACGACGATAACCATCCTGAAACCGGTTGTAGAATGTAAGGTCGGGGGATGCGAACACCACATTTCGTTGGCCGCACATCCCTTTGGATTGCGTGAGTGAGTTAGGTTTTGAATCTGGTTTTATAATGAGTGCTCGAAACACCTCTGCTTCAATTAATAGAAACATCGGTTGAGTCTACAGCATACTATAATTGACACTACCGTTTTCCCCTTTTTATCAGTTAAACTAAAAAAACGTGGGAGAATAAAAGTGAACTCTTTCAAGCTATTTCGGCAGATGGTCCGCTATCAATTATTGTAATACGTGGTTTCGAATGTCCAGTTGCGCATCGACAATGTGTGCGGTACTCAGCAGTCAAATTGTGATTGAACTTCAAATTCTTGTTCCAGTAAAAAATCATCCTTTGCACTTTTGACGTTCTCGAAAGTACACATCGCATCTGCGTCACAGAGTTTATAAACAGGAAAGGACTAAGCCTGCGGAGGAATAACTGGATAAGTAACGACTCGACGATGTTTGTTAGATCCATCGTTAAATCAACAAATTAATTCGGCGTTAATTAACGTCATCCTCGAGAGAAAGAGATGATTGAATTTGGCGAATGTGTTATTGTAAAGAACCCTTATCGATTCTAAAGTTTTCCACCAACAGTTACCATGCGCACATCTGAAAATGTTAGGTTCATTTTCGAGAGAGACTAGACACGATAATTTTCGAAATTTATGATAACCATTGAATATCACGTTGCTCGCTTCGGATGCAATTAAAGTACTGAAACGTCGTTTCTTTTCCAGATGAGGAACACGAACGAAAAAACTTACTGTATGGTATATCGCGTTCCGGCGGTATTACGTCGGCTAATCCTTTCCTTGTATGAACAAGACTCACCGTTTATCGTTGGTATGCAGAACTGATTAACCGGTAGTTGTATCTCTTGCAAGTACAAATACTTTCGAGTTTCAAGGCTTCTTGCCTCAAATTTTCCACAACATACGAGTGTGAGTCCTGTTCTTCTTGATAGACGACAGGGGGTCAACCCCTTGTAATTATACTAAGACGAGATTAAAGGTTATTGAGATTACCATTAAAATAAAGCGAATTTTATGCTTGTATTGTTAGCGCTTCCGTCAGATCACAATATGATAGGGAAACCCTGATGAAAGGAAAAGCGTCTAACTTTCACAGTAGTGACTGACGTTCGCGTAATTCTTATTTAAAATAGAATTGTATAGTTGATTTCACATCGTAATGTTTCGAATGTATATCATGACCAGATGTGGTTTGATGGTTTTTCCTCCATGAGATTAACAATAGCATTTGCCGCGGGAGTGCCATCTATGACGGTAAAGAAATGATGAATCTGCATTTTCATGTATTCGCGTGGTTTTTTCCCACGGACGTTTAGATACTTGTACTCCGAATAGAAAAAACATCAAATTATTGGTCAATAGGTACCGTCTGATTGCATGCTTTGTTTAAGAGAATGGGTCGTCAAATACCAGGTCTGGTAAATTACAGTGTATGGCGCGTTATTCGAATAATAAGGATTGATCACTGATTTCAAACGAATATATGCAGAGTAGTACAATGGCTCATTGATACTGTGTAGTCTTGTGAACAGACTTTTGTCTGCCTGTGCTACGCTATGCGTAACAAATTTGCTTCTAGATATTTCGTGTATTACTTACTTCAATTTCTATAATTGTGTGTGGAATATTTTGTTTGCAAAACGAATGCCCAAATGTATTCAAGGTAAGTTATGGTTCCTGGTAATTCTTTCCTGCAGGATGCTGACACAAAGCATTTTCCTCAAGCAGATGAAGTAGAAAACAGGACTGAGTATCAACTGGATATTAGCGAATAAGGTTAGAAATGTATGCTTTCACTAAACGCGAATCGCGAAAGTGATAAATTTGTTTGAGATCAGAGTTCAATGTTTGCCATAAAAAGTGTATGTCACCTAAAGAATCTCTCGGGGTCTGAAATAAAGAGACGTTATTCATCAGGTGTAGTGTTCAATTGGACGGAACCTTTAGACCATTGATATGTCTTTTTGTAGAACAAACATTCGAAAAGCTGAAATAACGCACAGGAAAATAACGTAAAAAGATGGAGAAAACCAAGGACGTTTCTATTTAACAGCAGTCATACTGACGATTTCATATCGTATGTGAAAGAAATACACGCATGATAACAAGCAAGCACGTCGAAAACACAGTAATGCATATCCAATAACCTACGTAAATTTTTCTCTATTATTTCTAAGACAATCAATGTTCACGAGTTGAAAGTTTAAATTCTGTGGCATCAATTTAGGAAAAATAACTGAGAACAAAAGAAGCTGCAATATAATGCAATATAATCCAATATAATGCTGGAGGAGTGATGCGAAGGAGAGCGAATCACCGTAACTCGCGCCCGAGCATCTATTGAAGTCACATATGAATGCGAATTATTTGATACTACTCATAAGTAATCATGATTAAGCAAAATATTCGGCATGGATTCCGTTAGTACGATTTGCGGAGAACAATTTTAAATTCATTTTACTCACTATTTCACTGGATAGCATTGTTTGCGTAATGAATTTCGTTCTAATGTAAGGTGTTACCTATCACTAACACTACATCACCGGTTTTTCTTTTTTGCATTGATTGCGTAGAGACAGTGAAATGAAGTTCTGTGAGCTTTGCAACATTATAAAAGTGGTAAAATAGTTCGAATTTGAATGCTGAGGATCTAAAAAAGCAATTTACATTCTCATTTTATCAGCGTCTATAGCGCTTGATCAGGAATCAGTTTGTGATTCTGTCTTTGAACTTAGTGGCGCGTTTTACGAACCCTCGCTCCCAATGATCTACTTTGAATTGCGTTCAATTCGCACTCTTGAAAAATGCCCCCAGAACGACATCGAACACTGAATGAAGTGGCTTTTTGTTGCTATAAGCTTCTTTCAAAGGAAAGGTTTAATCTAGCTTGCAATACACCTTTTACAATTGTTATTTTCGCTAATCCTTCAACGTAATCAGGTATATAATTTGTACCGATTGTAATCGGTACATCTCCAGTATTGTTTCGTGCTGATCAAACCGAACTTGGGCATTTTCTCTAAAGGCTGTATCTGTTTGATAATGGACAAATGGATGTTTATAGATTCCCCGCAACGTTCTAGAACACCCTGATGCATAAACCACTTTCTGATTATTTGTAAAATGCTAAGATCTAGCATGCATCACCAGCTCAGGAGTAACATTCAAGAAATATCTACGTATGCTATCAAATAAGAAACCATGTATTATACTTGTTGTTTCAGATTAAACTTGGTGCTAGATCGCACAATCTCCGAATCCTCTCGATAGAGATTCTTGGAAACAAGTGACAAGTATCGGCGATATCATCGTACCGATTTTGAAAGGATTTTGTGCATGATGCTAAAGTGGTGTAATTTTCGAACACGTTCATATTGGATAGATCCGTTGATCGAATCTCGCTGCGGTTACACTCTCAGCAAAATGGGCTAATTTCGACCTTTAACTACATGCACTAGTTGTGGAAATAAGGAGGACAGACTCGCGCCTTGTCTAGTAGGTGAAATCTTATTGCTGTTGAACAAAGAGAAGAAAATTGTAGAACTGTTGTGGGTTTCAATGCAGGAACTTCTTGACTAAACGCCTCAAGTGCTAACATTATTCAACCACCTTCCATTTTCTCCCACGAGTTAGAAATCTGTGCGTTTTCATTCCACTCATATTTGGGAGCCCCAACACTTGCTAGTCGTAAAATAATTATTATTTCTATCCTCTTTACATTTCGATACAATTATTCTGGTTATAAACTGTGTTATACTCTAAATCCGGTGATAAGATTGGTTATTACGAGGAACGACTGTGATCCTGGGTTACGCACTCGAGACGCTGACCAATGAAGTGTTGTTCTCTCACACTCTGCACTCACACTCCACTATCGGTTTCTGGCTGTTTGCCGTCATCAGACAGTAAGATTAGTTCAGTGAGCCTTGAAACAGTGGATTAAAGGTAAACAAGGTTATGCTTGTATGCCAACTGTTATATAGGGTTCGTACAACGAACCACGATGTTCAGACACGGAATCACAAAGTGATTCTTGGTCAAGCACTCGAGGCGCTTATGGATGAACAAAGTAATGTGTTGCTCACATCCCCCCACTTACACACCACGACCGGTTTGTGGCTGTTTGCCGTCATCAGGTGGAGACAGCAAGATTAGGTTCAGTGAGCCTTGCAACAATGGTGAAGTAGTGATTAGGATTATACTTGAAAGCCACTGTGGCTCAAAGTTCAAATACCGATTCAACAACTCAAGACAATTGATATTGCGTCATTTTCTTTGCTAAAGTCGATCTCAAAATTTACTGTCCACCAACGTAGATTTGCGAAAAGACAATTAGCCGTAAAATAAAAATTTATTTGCCCCCGAATTGCGGAGATCAATTACAATAGAGTGAGCAATACTTTTATAAAACACAAAAGCAATGTTGGAAACTGTCAGCGTAAACCAGTACATCATCCTTGAAAATTGCAGTGAAGAAAAAGATTCGGGTGTCCGGATATGCTCCAGTTTAAAAACATCACTTCAAACTAACAGTGCCTTCAAAAAAGCAATACGTGTTCTAAATCTAATCAAACGGGTATTTGGGAAATTTTCGCCCAAGATATTCCCAAGGATCATGAATACATACTTGAGACCAGTCATGGAATACGGTGTGCAGTCATGGTCTCCGTGGCTCAAGAGGGATGTGGAACTTATGCAGCGAATCTATCACCGCTCAACGAAACTAGTTATCAGCATCCGAAACAAACCATATAAAGAAAGGATAGCTCAACTGAATCTGTTCGATTTTCCCTATCGACGAATCAGAGGAGACCTTATCTTACTTTACAAAACATTCCATACCCCGAATCATCCCTCACAGGATTTATTCACGCGAAGTGATACGAGGAATTTTCGGACCCATGATTACGTGCTGGTCGTACCCCATTCCCGCCTGGACTGTAGAAGGTATTTTTACTCTGTCCGTGTCTGTTTTACTTGGAACAGTTTACCTTCAACCGTTGCCCACGCCACTAGCTTGCATGACTTTGAAACGAAATTAGACGAATTTTTATTGTATTATTCGTTTCCAGAACACCTATATACTGTTTAATCTATGTTCTTATATTGTTTATACACTTAAATTTTAATTTTTACCATCATATGGTTGTTGGTAAGCTTGTTGCTTTTTAGACCATTAAAAACCTTGCATTACCTTGAATCATTAAACATATCTTGGTTTAACCATTGCGGATGGCCTCCTCCATTGGTAGATGTCGATCATGGATATACATCACAATCGCATGAGTTTTCATGTTCCACAGCTTTTCGAATGAGTAAACAGTCCGATTCGGTAGGAACAATCTCTCCCACAGCGTAGGCAAAGATAGGTCGAACTCGGTCGGTGGGCGTCAGTTCCACGCCGGCGGCGTGATCTGCTTTTAGCAGTTAAGAACTGTATCTGCTCATCCCCAGCTTGCGGACGACGCCTCACACAATACCCCCCAATGTGAGCTGTCAAGAGCAAGTTCTTCTTAACTCGCGGGGTCAATGCAAAGAGCTTTCATATCTCTTTTGCAAACGTCTTTGTACCGCAAGTGCGGTCTACCCAATGGTCAACTTCCAGCTTGCAACTCACCATAGAGTAGATCTTTCGGAATACGACCATTTTTCATTCTGTAGTCGTGACCAAGCTACCTTAGGCGGTTCTGTCGTAGTAGGGTGAACATACTCGGCAGACCAGCATTTGAGAGCACTTTAGCATTAGTCACTTTGTCCATATACGATATGTTCGAGGGACGACGGATGCTGCGTAGATGGAAAGAATTCAGCTTCCGTTCGTGTCTGGCTTGCGTGGTCGAGGTTTCACTGCCTTACAGTAAAGCAATTAGTACATACGCGTTGTATACCATCAGATTTGTCTTTACTGTCAACTTGCGGTTAACCCAAACACGAGTGTTCACTCAGGACAAAATGACGGCCAATCCTCATATCAATCTCCGTGTCTAGCGAGAGGTTATCCGCAATGGTTGGACCAATATATGTGAAATGATGTACTGGGTCAAGCTGACAGTTTCCAACACTGATGATTGGATGCGATACAGTCCCTTGACCAAGGACTTTGGTCTTGCTCATGCTGATTGTTAGACCAAAGTCTTCACATACCGACGAAAAACAGTCCATTAGAGACTGGAGGTGTTCTATGGAGTGAGCAATAATGCCTGCATCGTCAGCAAATAGCAATCACGGAGTAGCACATTCGGTACCTTGGTTTGTGCTCTCAAACGATTTAAGCTAAAATGCATGCCAACACTTCGAGTTCGTAGGTAAATACCTACATTTCTCGTCCTAAAAGCCTGCTTCAGATACAGAGACAAGAAAATGCCGAACATTGTGAAAGCAAGAACACACCATTGTTTAACGCCTCGGCGAATTTCAAAGTCTTCCGAACTGCAACTATTAAGATGGACTGAAGCTTTCATGCCAGATTGGAAGAGGATCATGTCAACGGTTGATATCCCCCTGCGGAAGCCACGTTGAGATTTGGAGTAAACTTTATCACCTACAGCTTTTAGCCTAATCTTTGAGACTTTAACAAACAATTTGCCTACAACATTCAGGAAAGAGATTCCTCTGTAATTGTTGCAATCGGCTCTATCACCGTTAATCTAAAATAAAGTGAAGATCCTTGTGTTTCGCATCTCTTGCGGGACAAACTCCTTCTGCCAGCACTGAAGAAGCAAATGGTTAAGAGGTTATAATAATGCTGCTCTATAGTATTTGATGAGCTCAGGTGGAAATCCGTCGTCACCAGGGGCCTTCCCATTTACTAAGCGATCGATTGCCTTATTGAGCTAATCAAGAGTAGGGGGAGTATCTAGATGTTCAATGATTGGCAACCACTCAACATTTTCAATTACATACTGTCCCTAGAGTAGAGAGGAAAAGTGCTGTACCCATCTTTTCATCTACTGAGTTTTGTCGACAATCCGGTTACCAGATTGATACTTAATGGAAGAAGTTTAAAGGTTTTTGGAGCAATGACCTTCTTGATCCCATCATGCAACCCGTGAAATTTTCCAGTATCCGCAGCTTTATGGATGCTGAGGCTAATTTCAGTCCAATAGTCATTTGCACATCGTCTTGCAGTCTGTTGGACCTTATTTCTAGCTGCTCTTAAAAGTCGTAAGTTTTCATCTGTTGGCATACCTTTGAACCTCAAGAATGCTGACCGTTTCTCATCCAACACAACAGTCATCTCAGAAGCTTTTGCTTCGAATCGGTTGCTCGTTCGAGCTTTCTTCGGACCATAAGTGGAAAATGCGACTCGGCATATGCAGCTTTTATCGATTACCAGTTTTCTGATGCCGATTCGAGTGGGGTTGTCTTTCAAATCGAGCGGCTAGATTAGGTTCGCACACCCGAGTGACGTCAATCCTAATATTAGCAGACAATTTGGTGTGGTGAAATCTCGTGTCGGGAAGCTTCAGTTTTGCACAGACCAGTGAATGATCAGTGTAGCAGTGTGCGCTTTGATATGATCTGGTGAGGAGTACGCTTCCTATATTAGTGCGCCTAACAAGAATAAGATCAAGCTGATGCCAATGCTTAGAGCGAGGATGTTTTCAAGAGACTTTATGTCGCAGTTTTGTTTGCAAGAAAATGTTACTTAAACAAAGACTGAACTGTGTGCACAATTCTAAAAGGCGTTGTCAATGTTCATTGGTTTTACCTACACCGATCTTTCCTAAACAGTTTGGCCAAGACTCGTGAAATGCACCAACTATGGCATTGAAGTCACCCAACAACACTACACAGTTTTTCATGGGCACATATTTAAAGGACTGTTGTGAAGATGTTATAAAACGTCTTTTTGAACAGCTGCCGCAGAGAGCGTCGGTGCATAAACGTTGACCAACGTAATGGTACCAGTATTGCACTTCATATTTAGAGTCCAAATCCGTTCGCTCCAGCTGCTGTTTGGTTCCGCTGCTTTAGTAGGTCGTTTCGCAAGGAAAACCCAACTTCATGCAGTTGATGCTCATCAGAACCCTTTCCTTTCCAAAAATGTGTAATCTTATTCTGTTAGCATACAAGTACCTGGTAATCGCATCTCTTGCATGGAAGCCACATCGATATTCAGCCTATTTAGCTCATTGTTAATCACGGCTGATTTTCGTACGCCTCTGATATTCGATACGTCGTCATGAAATCCTGGAAGCATGGACCTGACGTTCCAGGTTCCCAGTTTCTTAGCTCATCTGTGTTGGTTTATAATTCGGTTCGGTGGTGCGAAAAAAATACAGTCTGTAGACATTGGCGAGACGGCAAGTTATTGACCGGAGGCTGCCTAGCTTGAGGCGGGCGGTAGCATTCCAATGAGACCTGAAGATCTCTCCCACCGTCAGAAGCAGCCGAGGGCGATTTTTTCTAATAAATTCAAGCCATAGCTTTTGACCAGCATCTGTTACTTTTTGTGTTATCATCCACACATGGAGTGTCCTCTCCATTGGTGCGTTCCGATGTACTACAGGGCAGTTCAATATGGAGAACTAGCTGTTGCACATGCAGCAACTGCTCCCACTCCACGACACCATTGAAACTAAGCTAGGATTTTATCGCAGTAGTTGCCAGAACGAAGTGGAATAGAACTTCAGACTGTATAACTGGTCTCTGGCTCCGGATTTTTTCCTCGAGGTTGATTCCTGAAGCCTTTCCCACAAGGCAGTGGAGGTTCGAGATAAGGTTTTTCCTTCCCTATGTGGTCCGCCTTCATGGACTTACGAGCTCCATCTGCCCGAAGCAAACTTCTTTTGAGGCACCAGTCAGCCGCACTCGCCCCTTCTCCTGTCAGTAGAAACTGTTTCGCCGGGTCACACAGGGCTACGCGTGCAGGCCAGGAGCTGGACTTG
Organism: Atriophallophorus winterbourni; assembly: GCA_013407085.1. Taxonomy (NCBI): domain Eukaryota; kingdom Metazoa; phylum Platyhelminthes; class Trematoda; order Plagiorchiida; family Microphallidae; genus Atriophallophorus; species Atriophallophorus winterbourni. The sequence goes on along the minus strand of JACCGJ010000583.1, from coordinate 648 downwards.
GTTGTAGGAGGCTACATGAGGCGCAGGCCATTAGAACATTTTTGGAATTGGGAGCTCATCCCCAAAACCGCTCCGGCCGTGACAACCTTAGTACCAGTGTAGACCTTGACAATGTATTAAACCGCACAACAACGCCTACATGCCGATGTGTTCAAAATGATAAGCTTGTGGTTATTATGGTGAATAATGCAGAAATCGTCATTTCAGGGAGTTTAGCAAGGTCACAAGCAAATATTATTTAGGATTCCAATGATGTTTAATATTTCATTTAAACATAAAATAAACTTGGCCAATTTAGTGATGTACATGTACACATTTGAGCAACCGTGTCAACTGATATTTACCATTAACGCGTGTATTAGATTACTCTGGATATCTGGCATGAAAAACCATGTCAACGTTAATGGACATGATCAGTGATGAGGCCAATTACAAATGGATTATATATATATATATATATTCAGATTACTGATTTGCAACATTAATACATTAGTTATGTAATTATACTCAAAACGAAGCACTCGTGTCGCGATGGCCGAGTGGTTAAGGCGTTGGACTCGAAATCCAATGGGTTCGCCCGCGCAGGTTCAAATCCTGCTCGCGACGAAAACATTTTGCGATTCAAAACTGCAAAATATTTTAGACACT
>JACCGJ010000582.1:10884-22322 GCA_013407085.1 Atriophallophorus winterbourni | reverse complement strand
CAGACGCGAAAATCTTCCTTCTCGTTTTATTCATGAGAAGCAAAGAAATATTCATCTCCACTTGCTCGAGACCTGCTACTCTCGTGTCCCCAAACAGCGCGTTTCGTTTCACCTTTTCACTTCCATTGTAGTTTTGCGATCCTCGATTCGGTGAATTGTCTGGCGCCCGCGTTGTTCGGATTGCCACCCATCCGGAATATCAGAATCTCGGCTACGGAACGCGGGCCTTGCATTTGCTCTACGAATATTACAGTGGAAAAGTGGTAAATTTCTGTTTTACGACACCTGACAGTATCTTAGCCCACGTGCAGTCTCTGACTGTGTGACACTTTGCCTGGATCAGGCTTGGGATCTCATACCATACTGTTTTACGCTGTTTTTGCCATACCTCGTCATGCTTTTGTTTAATTTTTTCGATCCCCATTAATAGGTGACAAAAGGCAACATTCAATTAGCGGATAACTCAACCTCAACTGACTCCAAACCGTTTGTGGATACTGAAGAAATACACTCTGATGCTGCTTCTGCGGAGCAAAGTGAAGATGAGTTAATCGAAGAGATTGCTTCTGAAAGTGATTCGATCAACCAGTCGGCAGAGGAGCCAGCGGAATCTCAATCCGCCTTGCTAACGGAAAAGTTTCAACGTCGTGGTCCGTCCAGTCTGCCTCCCTTGCTTGCTCGATTATCTGAACGTCCCCCAGAGGAACTGCATTATCTCGGAGTTTCTTTCGGAACCACTCCACCATTGTTTCGTTTCTGGAAACGTTCAAATTATCTTCCTGTTTACATCCGTCAAACTCTGGTTAGTACACGTTTTATAGTTGTATTTGTTGCACAGCGTATTTTGTTCTGCTAATTGACGCGGTTACTTTTCAGAATGAACTCACTGGCGAGTTCACTTGTATTATGCTTCGACCGTTGGGTGGGTTAGAAGAGCCTGTGGGACAAAGGTTCATAAATTATCACAAAGGTAAGAAAACCAACGTTAATTACGTGTCATACTTTCATTGTTTAACCGTCATATGATGTTCAATTATCACCGTTGCTGTCGTCAGGATGGCCGAGCGGTCTAAGGCGCTGCGTTCAGGTCGCAGTCCACTCTGTGGGCGTGGGTTCGAATCCCACTCCTGACAAATGTTTTCGTCGTTTTTTTTCCAGCTGACTATTTTCCTATCCTACTCTCACCCACACTAAATGATTATATAAAATACATTTTAATTGGGCAAGATTATTTCTTCAGTTAAACACGAAAGCCAAACAACCAAAGTTTCTCACAATTCGGTTATGAGGTTGCAGGCTCGCTTTTTCTTCCGCATATTTCACCGCATGAATTCCACGTTGTTCTATTAAGGTGTCTAATCTTTGGTATCGCCAAAGCTAGCTTGCAGGTTTATGCGACTCTTACTTGATGAAGTTAAGATTCACATTCATCCTCTCATTTAAATACAAATTTGCCACTTCTTGGGTTTTCACCCCGGTGTCACGCAATTTCATCTGATCTATGAATACTTGACGTTTTATAAAAAAAGTTTTTGTCATGTCACCTTGGTGATGGTGATCCCAAGTGGGTGGCTATCGTAATTTGTGTTTACGTTTCGATCCGACTACATGACATTTTCATGTCTCGTGGTTACTAATGAGTAGTATATGGATTAATCCTATTTTATCCAGAAAACGCGCTTCATTTATTTTTCAATGTTGTCCAATCCATTGTTAACGTTTCGATTTACAGACTTTCTGAAACGCTTCATGTGTCTGTTGGCTGGTTGTTTTCGTTACTTGGATGCTTCGTATGCGTTGGAGCTTATCCATCACAAGTTGACTCGGCACATCACGGGCACAGGTTTGTGATGCTTTTTCATTCTCGTTTCGAGCGTTTTGCAATACGAATGAGTAACAATACGAACCTCGAAGTTCAAAACGTTTTCTTGAACGCTTGTCAGAGTGCTAACGAGAATGCGCAGCATCTGTGAACACACTGGAGTCTTACTGTTTTTGTGCCTCATCTGTCAAGGCCCATGTTTTTTTATTGCCTCATAATGTTCTAGGTTTTTAGCGAAATGCAGCACAGATTTTAATCCTTGTATTCACTGTGATACATCCAAATGACTCAAGCCTATAGCGAAACGTATGAAACTTATTCATGACTGCACGTTATAATAGTTTGTACGGGTGAGACCCGAGATGAAGTTTTCATTAATCAGCCAGGTTGAAGGATATTTGCGACTACTCATCCGTGCCGAGCCCATCGAATTATTCACAAAGTTGATCACGACGGTCCATAAGAGAAGCACTGGACTCGAGTTTCGCTCTTATTTGAGCTCATCACCAGTGCATATCCTCCGCTTCAGGGGTGGGATTTGAACCCCCGACCATCACAATTGTAATCCCATGCCTTAACGACTTGGGCTACCGTCCACCGTTTGACCGATCGCAATTAAGCGTTAATGAACTGTTCTCCAGACTGGCACATTTGAGTAGCTTGTTTGCCCGACCAGTTCAAAAGGAGCCAGCAACATCTGTTGTGGTCGCCCAACCGAACAGATCTCCGTGTCAGGTCTTCCCATCGGATACAGTGTAAGCTAACACTGATTAGATCTGATGGGCATTGTTGTTTAAGCGAAGTTTGGAGAATTTGTTGAAGGATTTTAGCATTAGATTGGTAACACCCTTGGTTTTATGGCGTTCCAAAGTAACAGAACTCCTGTCATTCCAGACGACTGCTATGTGTGTGTAAAACAAAAAAGCGCTTTCGTACCACCACATTAAACGATTAAGCTAAAACACTTCTATTTATTCACATCCGTTAAATCTAAGTGTTTTGAGCTCAATTTAAGAGAATCAATTCTCAACGAACATTTACCCTGCCATTCGTGAATAAACAGCACACCAAATTCAGTCGTTTGATGAATGGTTTCCTTAAAAGAAACAAACCTTTTAGAAATTCCCCACAAGAGTCATTGTGTTCGACATTCAATCTGTCTGGTTTCAAGTTGGAACCCATTCAATCAGCTGAGTGTTCTCATTCTAGCTCATGCTTGCGTATGACGTTCATTATTCTACCAATTCATCCGTGCCCTGTTTTAATGCTTACGTTCATCAACGAACGGAGCGAATGTTATTTACAGTGTAACTTCCGTGGAGCTGATCAATACCATACAATAATTGTTTGTTTACTCTTAGTGATCGTTTTAATAAAACCTGATTGGTCAGTTCTGATGGAACTTCTTGTTTTTCGACTGTTCTCTCATCATCGAATTTCGAAATGAATGTAAAGTGACAGTGACGTAACCAGTATTAACTCAAAAACTCTTCCACCTGAGTAGCGTAAGACCGGACTAACTATCTTCTTACACCAGTGACACGTACTAGCCCAAGTTTTTTCCACGTCCTATTCCCCTTTGAATCAACACTTCCACGTTACTCGCCCTGTGATGCGAAGCGAGCTGGGTGATCTGATCAACTAATAGGCTTGCTGTCCCCCATATATGTGTTTGATTAGCAAGAGTAAAGTGCTCCTTCAGGACTGGTCTGGTGAACTGCCAAATTTTGCTATAAATGATCTGATTCTCGATCATGTTGAGCAGTTCAAATACCTAGGAAGTTTGTTGGTTGCTGGGGGTCGGATAGAGAAGGAAATCACGTTCAGAATTGTTAAGGCCAGACTGGCATTCGCTAAACTTAAGTGCCTCTGGAAAAGATGTGATTTGAGCTTGGGAATTAAAGGAAGGATATATTCCACCTCGGTAAGGACAGTATTGCTATACGGGCGTGAATGCTGGACAGTTCGCTCAGAAGATGTTAGGAGGCTTGAGGTCTTCGACCAACGTTGTCTGCGAAGGATTGCTCACGTTTGATTGGCTGGTTCCTGTTCCCCTTAGATGAGATGATGATCAGCGGTTGTATGATCAACTTCACAATGAGCCGTTTGAAAACCAAACACCATGGCGTCTAACACTTCGTGAACTACATGTGGTTCTATCAAATTTAAACGTTAATTAATGACCTCTTTGATGTCGACAATGTGGCATATTTCCTACCTTCTTTCTTTTCGCCGTTCCTCAGAACCACGTGAATCATTTACATCTTAATTCGTCAGGAGTCTCTGACTGTGCGGCACTTTGCCTGGATAAGGCTTGTGCTTTCGTACATAATCCGCACATTTATACTCATCTAAATATATCTTGCTTCCTGACAAACAGTTTTCTATGTGCTACTCATTTTTCAGAATTATCTCAGGTGGAGGCGAACAGTTTGTTCACAATGATAGACATGGAGCGTCTGCGGAATTATACTCGTTCTCTGGTTGACTTTCATGTGATCACTGACCTCGTACCTCGGTTGGCAACGCTGTATTTCGACAAGCGTTTGCCCGAGGTTAAATTGAACAAAACACAGCAAGTAAGCGTTCGATTGGAATTTTTTGTTTCATTTTGATCATTCACGTATTGAGCACATCAGCCCAGTTTGTCTCGAGGGTCACGTACAGCTAACTGAAAATGATATTGAGTAAACAGATATAGCCGGTTCTATATCTCCTAGCTTGCACGGATGTGCAATCGTGCAGCATTTCTGTGCTGTGTGGCTAACATCGTGCTAAATTGATTGGCCACCGGTAGTGGGCTGCATGCTGAAACACGCTGGAGTCTCACTACCATTTCCATTTTCTGTCTCTTGTCGTGTCTGTCTAGGCCTGGGCAAGCTGACAGTATCTCAGCCCACGTGCGGTCTCTGACCGTGCGGCACTTTGCCTGGATCAGGCTTGTGCTTTCATACCATAGTCGTTTCCTTGTGCATGTACTTGTACACTAATATTACTGCGCTAGCTGAAACGCCACCCAATTTCCGTGTTACAATTCAGTCTATTCAGTGACACTGACGGCGGAACTCCTTACCCGTAAATGTTGACGGAGAATTTAGTTCAACAATGATGTCCCCTCCCTCGCCCGATCTTCATTCGTATATTCCTCGATCTCGATGAAATCTTACCGCGATGTGTAAGGTAGTAGAGTTCTGACGGGAACGGCACAGTCTGTTCACCAGATGTTTGCGAAACTATTCCCGGTTTTTCCGCAGGGTAGCTGCAATGGTTGCGTGTGTACCATGACCATAAACATCGCTGTAGCTTATGGAGAAAATGCCACCAATGAGATCCCAATTAATTAATTAAAAATTACTTGCACATTTGATTTGCCCAGTTTCGGGAATGCTTTAACTGCGGTTCGCCTCCGTTATATAGCGTTTAGTCTTCTACCTGGAAAACCCAAAAAAATGGAAAAGAACCGAAATAATGTGTGTACTCATGGAGATTTGCCTCCGCCGAAATTTAAAATCACACTTTTTTTATTTTCATCAAGATAACTCTATCAAAATATTATGGTCACTGAACAATTGAGAGCAAATATTTTGCTTGTTGATATGTTGTATTCTATTTCGTTATCTCCGTGATTGTATCCTGTCGTGTTTTTTTAACGTTGGGCTGAAATTTCAATTATTTTCGGTCGGGCAAACAAAGCTACTCAAATGTTCCAGTCTGAATAACAGTTCGTAAACGCTTAATTGCGATCGGTCAAACGGTGGACGGTAGCCCAGGTCGTTAAGGCGTGGGGCTACAATGGTGGTCGGGAGTTGAAATCCTACCCCTGAAGCGGAGGATATGCACAGCTGATGAGCTCAAATAAGAGCGAAACTCGAGTCCAGTGCTTCCCTTATGGACCATCGTGATCAACTTTGTGAATAGTTCGATGGGCTTGGCACGGATGAGCAGTCACAAATATAAACAACATATTCTCCAAATTTCGCTTAAATGTTTTGCATTCTTTCTAATTCTATTATTCTCCTCGTCACACCATTGTTTTACCGTTTCTACAAGACAGCATTTTTCGCATTTTCCTCAAACTCATTCTTTTCTGTGACAGTCTTTAATCGGCACTCCGTCATTACCTCATTGTCTAAGTTTACTGAATATGATAACAACAAAGCACATGCGCGCAATCGTTGTTATCACGAAAAAGCATGTCCTTTTTATTGGCATCAATCTTTTTCCGTTTTCAGACAATCTCGCTTGCATAGTCATTCTCATCACAGCTTTGCATTATTCCACATCCCCGTTCAGAATTTGCAGCTGACGTTCCGATCCAGTTCTCTATTTATCACTGTTGCCATCACAACCTCCTCCACATAGTCTTTTGTACGCAAGCCACCTCATTATTTTACTGCTTCGCCCTTTTTTATTTTCACGAAGACTTGTGCCAAACGCTATGCTCTCTGCGCTTTTCTCATTGGTGCCTCTCAACCGCGACTTCTTTTCAGGTGATTCTCTTGGGTTTGGGTTTGCAACACAAGAACGTTGAATGGCTCGCGTCCGAATTTGTCCGTCTTCTGGGCGACCAATCCAAAACTCGCAACATGGACATCTCGGACTCTGGCCAATTGGGATTCGCGATCAACCGATCCTCGGACGAGACCAACAAATTAAGCCAGAACGGCACGCTGTCTGTGCTTCGGGGCTCGACCGAGGCGACTAACCAGAACGAGGCCGTGTCAGCTGTGAGCAGTTGGGCGAAACGGATCCGGGGGTTGTCTTTCGTTACGATTCGCGAGTTGGTACGAGCTTTGGATGCTATCGTTGAGAAACAAGCAAGCGACCTGCAAGTACCCGCGAGTGTACTGATTTCATCGGTAATTTGTTATGGTTTTTGTTTTCATTGCCTCCTGAATAAGGTATACATACTTTCCATTATACACACACACCACATGACCGGCTTCATGCTGTTTGCATTCATCTTGTATGGGCAGTTCGATCGGGATCCACGTGTATTGAAACAGTAAAAAAATGGTAAACAAGTTAAGCTTGCAATCCAGTGTTGGATAAGGCTGGTACAACCAACCTTTTCAATCACATGCGCCCATACACGTGTAAATGAGATTAAGCTCATGGGCTTAAAGCAAAAATCCATATTTACATGCATACACGTGCTTTATTTCGGATTTTTGCGGACATGCTGTACGTTGGACCTCGAGTTCCACCAATTTGTACGGAAACTGATTTCATTTTTTTCATTTTTGTGCGACCATCTCCTCCTGGAAGATGATCGGCTTCAATGAAGGTTCTTGGGGATTTGGGTACAGAGCGGCGTCCCCAGCACGACTCGGCGTTTGTTCGACTCAGCTTCGCTAGCCTTTGCACAACCAAGTGCGACCTACAAGGCAGCAGGGAGTTGCCAGAAAGAGGTGGTCTACCAGACTCTGTTCCAGGTTTTTCCTCAGGGTTTTCTCCCGAAGCCTTTCCCGCGATCGGGTATCCCACAAGGCAGCGGAGGTTTAAAATCAGGGTTTTCCTTTCCTTAGATGAAATGCCCTCCCAGGCTAACGAGCTACATCTGCCCGAAGCAAACTGGTTTTCAGGCGCCAGTCACTCACCCTCGCCCCTTCTCCTGTTGGTAGAAGCAGTTTCGTCGGGCTCGGGAAGCCACTCGTGCAGGCCAGAAGCTGGACTTGTTTGTCAGAGGCTATTTGAGACGCGTGCGATATGGGAGCATTTTATAAACATTGGGAGCTTATCCCCACTGCCACCCCCGGCTATGACAACCTTTGGAACTAATATTGTAAATCCAAAGTAAACAGACTGACTGTTGGCATTCATTCAGTTTCTCTTTGTTAGTATTGATTGACTGTGCGGCACTTTGCCCGGACCAGACTTGTAATTTCATGTATCCTTACCAACAGTGCGATGTAAAACATGTAGTTTCGCTCCAAGGAACACGCCAAGCAACTTGTTGGTGTGTGTTGGCCTCATTGGGCCGATGTCGACTATGATGGTGGTGATGGTTTCAAGCTCTACAGCTTTTGGAATGACTAAACAGACTGATTTGGATGCAACAACAATGTGCGGTACTCGGTCGATCAATGCGAGGTTCCAAGGTTGTCACAGCCGGGGGCGGCAGTGGGGATTGAGCCTCCCACTGTGTATAACTGCTCCCATATGGCTGCGTCTCAAACACCCTCTTACAAACCAAAGCCCCGGCTCCCTGGGCCTGCCTGTGCGGAACTGCTTACTACCAACAGAGAAGGGGCGAGGCGGGTGACTTGCGCTCAAACCAGTTTGCCTCCGGTAGATTGAGCGCGTCAGTCCTGGGATGGCAGTCCATCTAGGGAAGGAAACCCCTTATTTCCTCCAACCTCCGCTGCCTGCGGCTACCCCGATTGCGGGAAATGCTTCGGTGGTGAAACAACCCTGAGGAAATCTTTGGCTTCCTTGCAGGTTGCACCTGGTTTGTCAAAGGCTAGAGGCGTCCTCAAAATCGCCGAGCACTCAAAGAGAAGCGCAAGACACCCCTCAAAAGGGTCCACCGGCTTCTCCCGTACCCTATCCCCCCCCCCTCCTTCCCCTTTCTTCCCTTTTTTTCTTCACGATATCTCCGTTGCTCTTGTTCCCCTCACTCCAACCCCCTACTTCTCGGCCTTGCCCCCGTGTAGTATTGTTTCGCCTTCCCCCCAACTAACCCTGGAACCTACATGTTTCTTTCATCCTCATTTCCCCTCTTACATGGTATATTTTTTGCACATCGTCTGTAAACGCCTTGTGTATCCTCCTCAATCCTATGCGCGTTTACACGCTGGCGAATGCCGCCGAGACAGTATCTGGTTGTTGTTGGGCCTCCTTCGGGTCGATGTCGACAATGAATGTACATCACAATCGCATGCATGTTCATGTTCTACACCTTTTTGAATGACTAAACATTCCGATTCGGGAGGAACAATCTCTTCCACAGCGCTTGCAACGATAGTCAGAACTCGGCGTCAGTTGCAAGCCGGCGGCGTGATCTGCGTTTCAACAGCACCAAGACTTATTATTTTGCCCTCCCCGCTTGCAGACGAGAACTCTTGCGACACGATTTCCCCTCTCCAAAGTGAGCGGTCAAGAGCCCGTTTCTTTACCCACTTGCGAGGGGTCAATGGTCAGAGCTTTCATATCTCCTTTTTGCAAAACATCTTTAACCGCACGTGCGTCCGCCCAATGGTCCACTTCCTAATTGCAACTCACCGTAGAGTATATCTTTCGGAATACGACCATTTTCCATTCCATAGACATGACCATGCCACCGCAGGCGGCGCTGACGTAATAGGGTAACATGCTCTGTAGATCAGCTTTTGAAAGCACTTCAGCGTTAGTCACTCTGTCCATCCACGATATGTTCAAGATACGACGGATGCTTCGTAGATGGAAAGCATTCAGCTTCCGTTCGTGTCTTGCGTGTATGTATTTATGAAAGCACAAGCCTGATGCAGGCAAAGTGCCGCACACTGAGAGACTGCACGTGGGCTAAGATACTGTCAGGTTGCCCAGGCCTCTGCTTAAAGATAATGCTTTATACTGTGCCACCAAAGTGAGCTGTCAAGAGAAAATGCTTCCCAACTCGTAGGGTCAATGTTAAAACGCTTTGCTGCACAACGATTAAAAAAGGCACACGCACCTTAGAATATACGTCTGAAAATTGATTTAGCTCGTAGTAGAATGTTTATGCTAGGTCCAAGATGATTAATTTTCTACTCTCCTCTTCAAAAGAATCAGAAAGTGGTAACCATAACGGTGTTCTTCATTCGCGTCTCCTAGTCCTAGTACGCAGTCTTGAAAGGCCTAGCGTATCAGTGCATCTTGCTGGCAGGCTGTGATAAGTGGTTTTGAAACCGTTCTCAGAACGTGCCCTAACCACCGTAAATGACATCTCGTCAGCGCACCCCTATGTGTTCATGAGTGCATGGAGGTTAAACTGTGCTACTCATAATGGGCTGTATGCGCAACACGGCAGAGGTTCGCATCTATCACTTCTTGGTGATATCTGTCCCGGCGAGGGCACCCTAACTTGCAGTCTATAACTGTGCAGCACTTTGTCTGGATTCAGGCTTGTGTTTTCCTCTCACGCGCTCCTGATATCTATATTTCTAACTTGATGCGCTTGTCGAATGTGAGCATTTCTTTGCGTACACATTGAATTGTTTCCGGCTGAACGTGTGAGTCGGGGTTGTGGTCGCATAGTGCTAACACAAATGCGGGAAATGAGCTTATCCCTATTTATGTAAAACCGGGTACAGTCCGTAATCAGGATATTAACTGCGACCGTTTAGCACCATATTCATTGAGTGAACCCATATCGCCGGTTTTGATAAAACCGAAAATAAGCACCAACCAAATGAACCCTGACAAGGTTGTTGCGGGAGCCAAAGAAAGTATGATTAATTTATATTGTGTAACCCTACTTGACTAAGCTGTATTATTTGAAAATTTCTGAAATGGTGGCACCTCATCATAGGTTCTATTTTCAGCGAACTAATTTCAATGTCTACCACTTATTGCTATTTTCAAAGCTATCATATTTAACATTTCTATTGCTATCGGTAATGCCTGCGACTGAGTATTCGCCGCACTCAACCGTCTTTATGCTCTCTAGTCCTGTGTAACTGAAAGTATCTGAACTCACGTGCTGTCTATCTAATATCATTGCACGGTTACGGCGTTCACACTCGTGATCCCTTTCGTTTTAACTCTAGCGGTTATACCAATGTATTGTGGTGCTCACATCCTCAGCACTTACACTCCACACCCGGTTTCTTGCTGTTTGGCTTCATCACGTGGATACAGTAAGCTTAGGTCCAGTGAGCCTTGAAACAGTGGTAGCCGTATTAAATTACGTACCGTCGGCAAAGAGCTGCATGCGAGAACAAGCTGGAGTCTCATTTCCACTATCTTCTCCTCTACGTCTAAATCTGACCAACCTGCCAGTATCTCAGCCACCGTACATTTTTATGTACAGCGCTTTACCTGTTTTGAAGCGGAATATTTCGTACTTAACCGCGCTGATATCCCTAGCACAATCGTAGTTAACGCAAAGACTGATGTTTTTACCCAGCCGCAATCAATCTAGCGTGTGTCAGTGAGCCTTGAAACAGTGGTAGCCGTATTAAATTACGTACCATCGGCATAAAACTGGCTTGTTTCTTTTTCTCTAATGATGATTTCGTTTTTCGTAGACGAAAGGAACGGTGAATATGTTGCTGAATGATGATGACGACGAAGATGAAGAAGAAGAAGATGCACATCTCGCAATCGTTGAAAGCGAACCGGAGGTGATGGAGACGGACGATCAGCCGGAACACGCCAGTACAGATCAAGATGATGATGATGACGATGACGCAGAACTAAGTGAGACAGAGTTAGCACGGCGCGCTGCGTTGGTCCGCGAGATGTTGATAGAAGAAGAAACCGCCGGTGGCAATTCCTTGAGCCGTCACAAAGTCCTCGGTTCCGAGTCCGACTGGTCTCGCGCACTGTCTGGTCACGGTTCTGATTTGAGCTCAATCAGTGTCAAATTGTCCTCTGTCACTTCGACCGTGGATGGCTCCGGGTAAGTGCGTCATTTGTTCTCGTACATTTTTAC
>JACCGJ010000581.1:19727-50862 GCA_013407085.1 Atriophallophorus winterbourni | reverse complement strand
TGTATAGGAACGTCACAGCAACAATGGAGCCAAACACTCCAGAATCAAATTCAATTCAAACAAAAGACGACCTGATATAAAATAATAAGAATCGATTTACCAAAATGTCGTCCAAACTTTCTGTGACAATCAAAAATGACACTCAAAATAGCGTCCAAATTCAAGCAAAATACTGAAGCCCGAAATGGCAACCAAATTTCGCAACAATGACCGACAATAGCAGAAACAATAAATTAAAACAAACATTTGACCGAAGTCGTGTAAAGAAAAGATTTACAATACACAGAAAAGCTTACAAAAAGAAAAGTTTTATATCAAAAATATGTGGGAACAATTAAACAACAAGCAAAATATATTCACAAAATTCAGGTTTTGTAACTAGGTTCAAAATAAAGAAATGTTAAAGGGAAAGAAGATTTCAAACTACTTTGGAACATTACACACCGATAACTGTTTGGAATATTTTTGCAACATTCCATAAGAGCAAGATGGTGTTTTTTTAAAGTTCAGATTTTTATCACAAAGTAGATATGACGTTCGAAAAGCAGGACAGGAGACACGGAACCGGTTTCGCGGTATGTCGCTCTCAGGTGTTGCGTATCCGTGCCTGACATTCGAAGCCGTCTGACTTGTGCTTAAAACCCCATTTATTTGCGATTTCGAGGATAAAATCCTATTTGCAAATTGAATCATACTGCTAATCATATTACAACATTTTTTCAAAAACACGCACTGAAATTAGGCCTAGAAAATTTTTTAAGGTACTATCCCAAATCCTTCAAGTTTCAAACATTAGACCATAACCATGGTTTTTATAATTATATACCCCACCGTTATTCATAATCCACTTATCAACCATACTTTATAATTCCATGTGAAGAAAATTGCCCCCATGGTGATACCCGCGGTAGCGCACGAAACTTCTAGAAAAACAGCGGGAAATACGTCTTCCCTTCAAAACAGTCTTATATTTCGAGAAATACCATTAAACTGTTTGATACTCAGCCTCTTCGTGATTTCCAAATCTTCAATATACACATCCGTCGGACTTCAATATTCTTCTGGAAATTCAATGTTCTTAACATCATTAATAATTCTGTACAATAACAGTCTACATTTTGAATTTCTGAAAAAATGATGAATTTTCGTTTAACTTCATTATTTTAAAAAAAGTAAAAATTTCCATGCAAAATTGACCTTGAAAATTTAATAACGATTAAACATATGGGCATTGCTTATACACAAAAATTGTTAATTAAGGATCTTGCTTGGCATGACTTGGAAATCCAAGATCAAATAATCTATTTTGTTTATTTATTTATTCTTTCAACATCCCATGAACTGAAATTTAGGCCTAAAATTTAGTCTAACACACCCATTCCAATTCCTTTTAACATTTACCTCTGTGCAGTTCGTATTTTTGTTATTAATGCTAGACCTAAAATCCACATACTGAAATCTTTCCGTTCTTCTGATTCTGTAGATATTATTCTTACAAAAGAATCCTGGACTCGTGATGATTAATCTGACCGTAAACTCCTGATATCTAACTACAAAATATTTAGGAAAACCGCGCTCTTAAACAAATGAATTTTATTCTTTGATCACCAAGGAATGCTAAGTGTGATCAATAATTAAGAAGTTGTTTATATACACAAAGCAAAAAATGTATATTAAATTTTCGAGGTGTATAGCAGCTGTGATGTGCAGGATCGTGCCAGTTTAATTTTGGCATGTTGAAGTCACCAGCAATAAGCTTATATTTCGTGTGGTGTAAAGATGCTTCTATAAACGGATTAATTAAGGAATCCATTTTAGAGATGGTTGAAGACGGTGGATAATAAATACAACCTATTAAGAGATCTAAGGATGGTAATACAATTCATGTTGAGTCTTCTAGTTCTGTCAGACTAGGTGAAGTAAAGGTATCAGCTTTAAATTTGAAATGAACAGAGATAAGAGTACCACATCCCCGTTTCGAAGTTCGGTTATTCCAGAATATCTGGTAATTAGGTACTATAAGTGTTTAGTCAGGCTGGTCATCTCGGGTCCACGTTTCAGTTATAAGAATAATGTCTGCTAAGTTCGTAATGAGAGAAGATTTCAGCATTTGGATTTTAGGGGTAATTGATCGGGCATTCATAAGTAGAATACTAACATAAGAAGGAGCGGGATTAAAAGGAGTGGAAGTAAGTTGAGACAAAAATTTAGAGCAATTAATATTTAATTTATTATTTTTGGAAAAAAATTGGCATCGTCATAAAAAGGCGTGTATGATACGTATTCAGATGTGTATCGATTGTAAAATGGAGGATTTTGAGTCATATAATTAGAGGAGTAAAATGGTTGAGCATAATAAACAGAGGAGTAAGGGGAGGGTCTGTGAAGCAAGGTGTAGTCAATGGGAGACTGATTATACTGTTTCGGGGGGTATGGTGGTTGAATACGGTAACTAGTATAATGTGCGCGCCTATTATTATTCACCAACGTCATTTGTTGGTTTGGGAGCTTCCTGAATGCCGTGTTTCTAAATGAGCCAGGATTTGGGAGAACAGGTTGTGTCTGTCTAAAAGTAGGTAAGGGAAGTGAACGCTTAGTTGGTGGCGGTGTTCTGTGAACTATGTCGTGTGCATGTGACAAATCTTGGCTTCTTAAAGTTGTAGTAACTACAGGTGAATCACACTGCATACGCACAGATGAATCAGAAGAAGACTGATTTGTGGGATTAATTGTAATTTTGCGTTTCTTATGACCGAAACGCCTCTGCATAGGGGTGAGGTCTGGCTTCATAGTAACGGTAGAAAATCTGGGAATGGATTTCAAAATATTTCTATTCTATAACATATATGAAATGGAACATTTATCGGTAAATTTTATAAGTATTGTAGTTCGTTGTTTCATGCTGTTTTTGCGTAAACGAACAAAATCAGCACAATCTACCGGAATACCATATGAAGTGAGAAAACACCTTTTAAAGTCATTTAAAGGATAATTATCAGCTACATTAAACAAAATGATATTCTTAAAACGAGTTTCTCTTTGAGTAATTTCAGTACAAAGAGTTTCAACAAATTTATTGGCTTGTATAAGGATATCTTGATCAACGATGGAATTGGGCTTCATAAGAGATAATAAAGGTTGAAGAGAGTCAAATAAAATCTGAGAAGTTGTTATTTCGTTACGTAGACTCAATATTTCAGATTCTAATTTTTTCAATTTATTTAAGATTAAAGAGGTGTCATTATCTAACCTTACGGTACAAATTCTTGTTTGAGGAGTTTTACGAATTTTAATGCGGCGTGAGATTGATGTCTTAGGATGCATATCATATAGAATATCGTGGAACGTAAATTTTAACTTTATGATATTATCACAAGTTATCGGTTCCGGTATGTAGCGTAAAGAGGAAAAAGAAATATGGAAATGTAATTGGGATCACGTACCGTATTCAAGCAAACACTGTATTTTAACACAAGCGTTCCGAGCGGTTTTGTATCGGACCCAGGAACTAAAAGTGAAAATGTTGGATAATTTTTGTGAAACTAAGCTGTTCAATCACTTGTGCCCTAAAACATGAGGGAAATGTTTAACCAATGAAAAAGAAGAAAAATGTTCATTTGAATGCATTTCAATCACAAACAGCACATGACTACTTTCATGATTACGAGTTCAAACGCTATCCACATGTGTTTGGGCACATTTGATTCAACAGTTTGTTCGTACCAACCCTATCCAAAAGATGCATATAAGCACAACGTGTTTTTCGTTCTTCCACTGTTTCAAGTGTATGCGTTTTCTGACCATACCGTCTGTAATTCAGAATTCCAATTATTTTATTGAAAATCAAACGTTCGAATCTCCTGCATTTTGTTCATTTTTTATCGTTTTGTTTTACTGAACTATTTGAAGTTATTGGATTTTGGGTCAACTTTTTGCATCTTTATTTGGCCGTTCGCGCGCAGTTGAAGTTGTGACATTTAGCTGTATTTGTTGCTATTGAATATTCGTTGTTTTTGGATTCAGTACGAAGCGGAATAATTGAGGTTTGCTATTTTATTGAATAATTATTTCGTTTCAATAGTACCGTATTGTCCCACGTATTGTCTTGTCAATATTTTGGTGGGCTTGGACGCGTGACTCAACCGTTCATTAGACACATTGGTGCCTATACCGTGACTGAATACTTTGACGTTGAACTCGAGTTTCCCCGGACCGTATTGGCGGTTACAGTACTCAATTTGCTTCGTTGGAACGAATGGGGAAAATGAAGAAGAGCTCGTCAAAGAAACCAAAGGAACACGATGAGAAGATTCTGCTGGACGGGCAAGTCAATAATTTTACATTGGTTGACAGTGTTTCATGCTCTGGTTCGGTAGGTAGTTCAAATAATGACAACCTTAGGCTGCAGCTTCTGAAAGCGCAAATAGTTGAGGAAGAGAGACGTCGAGAGCTAGAATTAGAATTGTTTAAAGCCTCGAATGTTACTAGATTAGCTCGACTCAGATTAGAACAGTCGGAGGGTGGTGTTTTTGGTCCCATTGCTGGATGCAGTACGTCGGATATGACCGTCAAAGATAATCACAAGTCGGTTACGTTTCAATACGAGCATAAAGGATCAACTAATCTAGCTGAACGTGCGGCGCCAATGTTGCCAAGAGTAGAATTACAGTATTTTGATGGTAATATATGTCAATACTGGAAATTCATTCGACAGTTCGAAAACTTCATCGAAAGTAATGTGTTTGATGAAGGCCAACGCATGCTATACTTGCTACACTATTGTAGAGGTCAAGCGCGAGACGCCATTGATGGATGTAGCATGCTGCCGCCCGAATTCGCTTATAAAAGGGCTAGAGAGATTCTAACCGAGCTCTATGGACAATCTCATGCCATCGCCCGGTCGATGATTGACCGTCTGACTTCCTGTCTGTCACACGCAAGAACAAACGGGGTCTCGCTGACTCAACTTTCGATAGAGATGCAGAACTGTGAGACTGTTCTCTCTCAAATGAATTACGAGGCGGATCTTGATACTTTGACGACACTTGAGTTGATCGTCTATAAATTACCATATGAACTGCAGGATCGTTGGGCCAGATTAGTTGATGTGATCAACCAAGGCAACTGTCAGCCTAAATTTCATGACCTGCAGCGGTTTATAGCGGACGAGGCACGTATATGTCGTAGTCGCTTCGGTCAAATTGCGACCAAATCGAATCTGAAGACGATGGAGAAGACAAGTAGAAACTTTTCGCGAGTTCATGCTACAGTTAACCGCACGGGCCAGTTTCAATCGAACTTTGACAGCAGTTGTTATGTTTGTGGTGATAAACACGATTTGGATAATTGTGACATGTTCAAATCTTACGATGTGACTGGTCGGTGGAACGTTGTCAAGAAATATCAGGCTTGTTTCTTATGTCTTCTTACCGGTCATCGAGCTATAGATTGCCGCAAGAATGTGTTCTGCTCTGTCTCTGGTTGTAATGGGAGGCATAATTACTTGTTACATATGCACAAGGAAGGGAGTGATCAAAATTTGCTAAGATGTAACAGTATGAGTGCTCGTTTTGAACGTGTCCGTCTGGGCACATTCCCTGTTACCGTTCTGGGACCACGAGGCACAGTAGATACATATGCCATGTTGGATAACGGATCTCATGTATCTCTTGTGAAAAGTAGCCTTCTTGTTGAATTGGGAATTAAACCCGAAAAAGAAGGCCTACATATTCGAACGCTGAATTCGGTTTATCATCTATAATCTGGGACAACAGAACTCTCGCTAGCACCATTGGGTTGCGATGAACCTACTGTTGTCATACAGCGCGCATTTTATGTTTCGGATTTGCCTAGAAACAATTGTTGTTCGGCTTCTATTGACGCCAAGCCATGGGAACATTTGAATGGTTTAGATTTACCTGACATTCCTGATCACTCGGTTGGTCTGCTTATTGGAGCGGACGTACCAGAATCACACGGGGTATTGGAGCAGAGATTTGGTCGCCCCAACGAGCCATTTGCTTACCTAACCACGCTTGGCTGGGTGGTTCTGGGACCAGTTAATTCCCAGGCGACACGTAACAAGCTCGTGTTCAGTGTTCAAAGGGAATTCACAGATGTGACCGAGCAATTGAAAATAATGTATCACAAAGAACTGGAAGGAACTGGTTTCGTTACATAAAGTGATAAGGCCAACCAGGTTGGTTGAAGTAAGGCATGGAAAAAGTCTGGCTTCTGATCAACCTGGCTAAAAGAGCCGATGAATTTTGTCACGTGTGTGAGGCATGGAGAACGTCTTGTGCATGATGACAATATCTCACTTTAATTCCGAAAGTAACATCTATGCGTTTGTTCTAGCATATGAGTTGAAGAATGAATAATGACCTTCTTGAGGAACAAGAGCATATGCATTGTTAACCTTTGTGAAATCCGGTGAGGATTTCGGGAGGCGATGTGAAAGGCAGAATTCCAATTATTTTATTGAAAATCAAACGTTCGAATCTCCTGAATTCTGTTTATTTTTTATCGTTTTGTTTTACTGAACTATTTGAAGTTATTGAATTTTGGGTCAACTTTTTTGCAACTTTATTTGGCCGTTCGCGCGCAGTTGAAGTTGTGACATTTAGCTGTATTTGTTGCTATTGAATATTCGTTGTTTTTAGATTCAGTACGAAGCGGAATAATTGAGGTTTGCTATTTTTATTTAATAATTATTTCGTTTCAATAGTACCGTATTGTCCCACGTATTGTCTTGTCAATATCTTGGTGGGCTTGGACGCGTGACTCAACCATTCATCAGACACATTGGTGCCTATACCGTGACTGAATACTTTGACGTTAAACTCGAGTTTTCCCGGACCTTATTGGCGGTTACACTGTCCCTACCTGATGAGTGCAAACAGCTAGAACCTGGTAGTGGTGTGTGAAAGGAGTGCATGTATTTGAGTATTTTAACAAAGAAATTTTTACTTTCGGTTTATTCAAAAGGAATTCCGCAATCTTTTTGTTTTTAATTGATATTAGTTGATTGATTAACATCAGTAATATTTTTCAAATAGCACCCGTTATTATTCGTCCAGTATATGAATAAAAGCAACCAAAACGCTGCCGAAACTAGTTCTTTAAATAGTGATTTCCACTCCTTTACTATCCGAGTGCAGAAAGTTCTATCTGGATTCCCGCGCAATATTCGGCTAACGCAGCTTGAGAATATGATATCTTGACTAACTGTTAGAGATAAGTAAAAGAAGTCTTCATATTTAAGGCAGCTTTATTCATTGTCAAATTCAAATTTCTCCATTACATTGCATTTGAGCTACCTCATTCTGAGAGAAAATAAGGCTAATACTAAGAGACGACCATAAGAATTGTTTTATGACAGCCCTCAAATAATGCGTGGCGAGCATCTGTGTTTTCCATAACTGTAATAATCCATCGGGTATTCGTGTCAAATGCCTCAGTACTGTATTTATATGATGCTTAAGTATGACTTTGTAAACCCAATCATGTTTTACATGCCTTGGTTTACCGAGAATATAGTATTATTATTTTTATATTATTATTAAAAGGTTTAGAGCATCTTAACTCTTCTTTACGAAAGGGCTGAGCGTACTTAATATGTTATCTATCGACCATTCAAGCTGAAAGTGGACATTTGGCAGCTAACTAAAATTTTGTGAGCACTATGACTGCTACCCCCAGAAGAATTTACCAAAAAAACTGCGTGTGAGCTGAGGATGTAGAGACAAAATGGGAACTGTCGAGGTAGAGAGTAAGATTCTCTTCTGTAGTTCAAGAGTATGCTCCCACTAATCCATCATTTTCTCACAGCTCCTACGTCATTTTTCATGTCAGAGCTATCTGACATACCACAATCTTCGCGCCATTCGCAAACATACAATAAGTGGCGAGCATATGGTTTGCTAGATACTCAATACAGATGAGGAAGAGCAACTGTCCCAAGACTGAACTTTGGAGTACCAAAATTGGTATAGCGCACATGCTGAGTACCCATCACTCGCGCTGACATTAAATGTACGGCTATTAAAGAATGCACGAGTCCAGCACCATATGTCCTCTGAGGTTCTTATTACGGAGTGTTTGAGAAGTAGGAGACTGTGACAAAACGCGAGATTGGATTAGCAATATTTAAATCGTTAACGGACCACGATAGTCTTAGATTTATAACGGGTTTCAACTTATCTGAAATAGTTTCAGTCTGTTCAGAGGCCACGTCGTCACGTAGATCCTGTATACATGCCAGTTTCCATAAGGTCAGGCAGCGTTACTTCAATTCAAGGCGATATGCTTCACTGATGAAGTTAAACATAAACTTACATCAACTAAGCCACAAAAATCCGCTGATCCGGAGGGCATTCATCCCCAAAATATGATTAACATAGCGCCCGTAGTACAACAGCACTTGGGTCGTCTGTTGGATGCCTCCTTACAGCAGGAATTAATTCCCAGTATTTGAAGCTGGATATAATTATTCCAACGGTTAGTCTGTCTTTAGATTGTGTTTAAAGATTTATAAGTCGTATTAGCATCCTTGGTAAAATCCCGGACAGACTTATTACTGATAGTATCTGTCGCATTTAGTTACATGATCCAGACATCGTCTTACTGGATAAACTCTGGTGCTCAATCCGACAAGCTAACGGCAAAGACTGTGTTTTGGGAGTAGTATATCGCCCACCGTCTGCACAGAAAACTTACAATCTGGCCCTACTGGATAAAATTCCCATGGTTACTTCCAGATACACTTGTGGATTTTTGATTATGGGTAACTTAAATTTACTGTATCTGCAGAGCAGTACCATTTACCTAGAACACTCTCTCGAGCGCGCATTCAGTGAGTTGTTTGACGATATTCCTCTTTATAACCACATTATATGTAATACCCGATACCGCAGAAATGATTTACCATCACTCTTAGATCTCCTTCTCACAAGCAATGAACATGACATTTGTAACGTTGCTTACGAAAGTCCACTGGGACTAAGTGATCACGTCTGAACGAAATTATTCCTGTTTGTTTAATTTACTGGTAGCGCTAGATGATTGGACAAAATCGGTAGATAAAGGACAAGAAATACACGCGTGCTACGTAGATATTTCAAAACATTCGATCGTGTTGACCATTCCCTACTACTGCAGAAACTTGAAAGGCTTGATATCACTGGAAAGTTGCTGAATTGGCTAAATGACTACCTAAAAAATCGCACTAACCAGGTACGAGTTGATGGTGCAATATCCAAACCAATTGCAGCAACTAGCAGAGATACCCAAGGCTCAGTCCTTGGTCCGATCCTCTTTCTGGTTTATGTCAATGAAATACCGGAATTTGTTCGATGTAACATTTCGTTATTTGCGGACGACATAAAGATTTGGTGCAGCATTCGTAGTCCAGAAGACTGTCTGCTATTGCAAAAGGATCTTTATTCGCTTCACACCTGGTCGTTGAAGAACAAACTGCCGTTCAACTTGAACAAATGCAGGATAATGAATGTGGGGAATCGAGTAGAGTTCACATATCACATAGGTTCGCATGTCCTTAAAAATTGCAGTGGAGAAAAGGATTTGGGTGTCTGGATATGCTCCAGTTTAAAAACATCACTTCAAACTAACAGTGCCTTTAAAAAAGCAAAACGTGTTATAAATCTACTCAAACGTGTATTTGGGAAATTTTCGCCCAAGATATTCCCAAGGATCATGAATACATACTTGAGACCAGTCATGGAATACAATGTGCAGTCATGGTCTCCGTGGCTCAAGAAGGATGTTGAACGTATGCAGCGAATCTATCACCGCTCAACAAAACTAGTTCTCAGCATCCGAAACAAACCATATAAAGAAAGGATAGCTCAACTGAATCGGTTCGATTTTCCCTATCGACGAATCAGAGGAGAAAATATCTTACTTTACAAAACATTCCATACCCCGAACCATCTCTTACAGGATTTATTCACGCGAAGGGATACGAGGAATTATCGGACCCATGAATATGTGCTGGTCGTCCCCCATTCCCGCCTGAACTGTAGAAGGTATTTTTACTCTGTCCGTGTCTGTTTTACTTGGAACAGTTTACCTTCAACCGTGGCTCACGCCACTAGCTTGCATGACTTTAAAACGAAATTAGAGGACTTTCATTGTATTATTCGTTTCCAGAACACTTATAAACTGTTCAATCTATGTTTTTATATTGTTTATACACTTAAATTTCAATTTTTACCATTCTATGGTTGTTGTTGAGCTTGTTGCTTTTTAGACCATTAAAAACCTTGAATTAACTTGAATGATCGGTGCTGAACATTGCTGGATTGCTCGAAAAATGGTCTGCCCAACAGACATATTTTGTTAACTAAATAAGGTGACCTGGGTTGTTTGCTTTGTTGGCATTATTCAATTGATGTCGACCAAGAATGTACATCACAATCGCACAAAAAACAGTCAGATTTGGGAGGAACAATCACCCCCATCGATCGCAGGAATAGACAGTTCTCGATCAATCAGGATCAGTTGCATGTCGGTGGTGCAATCTGCCTACAGCGTAAAGAGCTGTATTTACTCTTTTCTAGCTTACATAATGAATTCAATGTACGCTGTACACAACAAACTCTCCATAACTCGTTAGTTCGATGACAAGAGCTTTCCTATGCAAACGTCTTTTTACTGTAACTGCGGTCTGCCGAATGGACCAATTCCTGATTTCAACATATCATGGAGTAGATCTTTGTAAATACGATGATTGTACATTCTTTAGTCGTGACCAAACCACCCTAGGCGGTGCTATTATGGTATGATAGACATGCTCTGTGGACCAGCATTTGAAAGCACGCCAGCATTAGTCAATTTGACAATCCACGATATGTTGAAAATACGAAGAATGCTTCCTGCATGGAAAATATTTAGCTTCCTTTCGTGTCTTGCGTGAATGGTCCAAGAATTACTACCGCACATTTAGGCATTTAGTACGCACGATGTCTTTTCCAACATATATGTCTCTGCGTTCCCCTTGCGGTTGCCCCAAACACGAGAGCTCAATCGTGAAAAAGTGACATGAACGACCTACCACAGACGCTCTTATGCAAGGTGATTCCCTTTGCTGTGATATTAAACTTTGGAGGCGGATAAAATCAACTGCGGACAGTGTAGAGTTGCAACGGGATCTAGATGCTCTCCATGAATAATCGGTACAAAATAAGTTGCCATCCAATTTCCAAAAAGGCAAGCTGTTGCAAATTGTTAAGCTATTCCAGTACCAATATCACTTTGGGCAGACGATTGTAAGCTGGACTGAGTCGGAAACGGTTCTTGGATTCTGGGTATGCGGCAGCCCGAAGAACAGCCTGCAGTGAAGTCGTCTACAAGCGTGCTTCTAAGCTTTTGGGTATGCTGCGATGGTTTTTTGAAACTTCCTCGCCTGGAACATTTGCCCACCATCATAAAAGCCTACTTAATTCCAACCATGGAGCATGGAGCTTGTACTCCGTGGTTAAAAAAGGATATATTATTGCTTGATAAAATATACCATCGTGTAACCAAACTCTTAAGGGGTTTCCGGAAAATAACGTACGAGGAATAATAGCAAAACTGAGACTCCCAACTCCCCTTCAAACAGGCCTTCGAAGTGATGCGATACTAACATACAAAAAATTAAATACCCCACATCATCCTTTAAAACATTTATTCGAATACCGTATGTCACGACATACAACCAACCACTCAGTGACACAACAAACGTCCCACTCGCGTATCAGCTGTCGCCGATATTTTTATTATGCACGTGTCTGTTTCCTTTGGATTGCCCACCCCGAAACTCTTGTCATCGCTCCCAGCGTCGAAAAGTTCATTTGAAATTTGGATAATTATTTGTTACATAACGATTAAACGACACCTGCGTATTGACTCATGATGCATACTTAACTGGACTATACTTGACATTTCATGTTTATTTTATACCTTTTCCTGAACAAATATTTACTATGATATGGTATTTGCGAAGCTATGTGCTGTTTTCAACCATGAATTATTTAATCTTAAATCTTAAATCAATCTTCGCATCTAGCAACAGATTATGCGCAATGGTTGAGCCATGATATGTGAAAGCTTGCAATCTCTTTGCTGCCGAGAATAATACCTCCTGTTGTAGTTCCCAAACGGTCTTCAGAAGAACGGCAAAGTAAATGCCATATCGCGTAGGAACAGGAACCAACCCTTGTTTGACGCCTCAGCGAATTTCAAACACTTTTTAATTGCAATAAGTAAAATGGACTGAGCCCTTCATGCTAGAGTGTGAATAAAATAACGAGTTTGAGCAGTCGTTGGTGGCAGCCTATAAGATCAAACATTTTGAGAAGACCCTTTCTGCTGACATAGTCCGATGAATTCGTTAATCATTAAAAATAGCGTATAATAACATACGTTGTTCTTGACACTTCTCTTAATATTGCCTTAGGGAGATGCCTCATTCAACGTTTAATCTTTCCTTGCGAAAGTCACATTGAGATTCTGAGTAAACTCTATCAGCTGAAACTTGTAGCCGGATCTGTAAGACTTTAGCAAACAATTGGTTAACAACATTCAGTAACGGGAATCCTTTGTAATTGTTGCAGCCACCTCTATCACAATTATTCTCAAATACCATGATGATCTTCGTGTCCCACATCTCTTGTGGGACACACTTCTCCTGCAAGCACTGAGGAGGCAAGTAGTGAAGTTTGTGTAATATGCTGTGTTACAGCATTTGATGAGCTTGGGTGGAATTCTGTCGTAACCAGGGGCCCTTTCATCCGCTAAGCCGCCGATTGCCCCATTGAGCTTATCAAGAGAAGGGTGAGAATCTAGATGCTTAATGGTTGACAACGACTAAAACTTTTCAAGTAAATGTGGTAAAACTGTGCTGTCACTGAAGTAGATAGAGGAGAAGCGCTTTACTCCTTTTCCATGTACTTAGTTTTGTCCACAATCGAGTTACCAGATACATACATGATTGCAGTGGTTTTATGTTTGTTTAGACCAATGGCTCACTTGATGCCATCGTACATACCGGGAAAATATCAAGTATCCGCAGTTTTAAATTCTGAGGCTAAATTAAGTCCAATAGTCATTTTTAATTACTTTACTGTCTGTTGGACCTTATTTCTGGCTGCACTTGGAAGTTGTAAGTTTCTATCCGTTAGCATAACTTCGAAGTTTAAGAATGCTGACCGTTTTTTTTAGCCAAAACAGCAGTTTTTTCGAAAGCATTAGCTTCGAACTAGTTGCTCGTTCAAGCTTTCTTCTGTTCGTAATAAGAAAGTGTGACTTAGCATAGGCAGCTTGTTAGCGATTTCCAGTTTTCTGGAGCTAATTTGGGTGTAGTTGTTTAGTTGAACTCGGGTGCGAGGCCTTCACAAATTGCACAGCTACATAAGAGTCGCACATGCGATTGCCGTCTATCCTTGGCTTAACAGACAATTTGGCGCGGTAAAAGCTAGCCTGGAGAAATTTCTTTTTTGCGCAAACTAGTGAATAGTTAAGGTTTTGGTTGGGCATAGTTATGATCTGGTGAGGAGTACGTTTCCCATATTAGTGCCCTAACAAGTATAAAATCACGTTGATGCTAATGATTAGAACAAGGATACTTTAATGAAAATTTATGTTGCGGTTTTGTTTAATTGTAGCATTACTGACACAAATGCTGCACTGTGTGCAAAGTTCTATATGGCGTTGTAAATGTTCGGTGGCTCTACATGCTCTAAACTTTCAGATACAGTTTTGCCGAGACTCGCAATTTGCACAATCTCTGGATTTGAAATCACCTAATACAGTATTTAATGGCACGTTTCTGAGGATTTTGAGGAGGATATGCTAAAAAGTGTCATTTTTCAACAGGCGTCACAAAGAGATTTCGTGCATAAACTTTAAATAAATGAATAAATTTTATTCTTGGAAATCCAAGGCATGTTAAACATGATCAATAATTACCAAAAGCATTGTACAATCATATTATAGTATGTACATTTGCAAAAACAATTTGTTCAACCTAATAGTACCAGTACTGCACTTCAGCTTTAGGGTATAAATCAGTTCTCTCCCGCGGTTGTTTGGTTCTGTTGCTTTCACACTGTAAACCAGCGCATTGTAAACTCATCAGAGCGCATTTCTTTGAAAAATGTTATCTTTGTCTGTTTCTTGCAAAGCAGCCACGTCGACCTTCGGCATATTTAGTTCATTGTTAATCACACCTGATTTTCTTACACCTCGGATATTCGAGAATTTGACATGCAATCCTGGGGGCATATGCCAGATGTTCGAGGTTCCCAGTTTCAGAGGTGATCTATGTTGGTTCGCTGGTGCGTAAAAATACAGTCTGCTTGTCGGTTAATTATAAATACCCATGCACCCTATGAGGATAGCATACCGTGGTGAGATGGCACCTTAAATACTTGGAGCTGCTCAGCTTCAGGCGTGTCCAATGAGATCTGAAGATCTCCCCTACTGTTGGAAGCAGCCTTGAGCGCTGACCTCTACGCCTGTCGAGCCATAGACTTGAACTGGCACCTGCTGTTTCCCGTGTTATTTTCCATACAAGCGAAATGGTGTATCCCTTCCATTAGTAAGTTGAGAGGTACGCCTGGGAAGTACAATAAGGGGAACATGCTGTTGGTAATGCAGCAGGTGCTTCCTTTCCACAACGCCACTGGAACCGAAGGAACAGCTGGTCTGATACATTTGAACAACAATGCCATCCCAGGAGTTGGTTGAACGAAGTGGAATAAAAAACGTCCGACTGCCTAAAGGGACCCCGGTTCGAAATTGATGCTCCAAATTTACTCGGGAAGTCTTTTCTGTTATTGAAAGTTGGCACGGGTAGTCATGGTTTTAGATAAATGTTTTCCTTTTCCTAAATTCACCGCCTCCATGTTATAACGAGCTCCATCTTCCAGAAGGAAACTGGTTCTGAGGGGCCAGTCTGCCGAGTCACACAGGACCACACGTGCAGTGTGGGAGCTGGATATTGTTGTCGGACTCTATATCAAACACGCATAAATAGAGTATTTTTGTAATTTTGAACGCATCCCCAAAACAGCTTCGACCGTGAGCACATCGGATCCACTTTGGCGGTACAAATGAGGGAAACTAGACGCTAGATAAAGGCAAGCGAGTTAAAAGATTTTCACTTTGAATTTTATGAGGCATGTGACTCCATAAAACACAGATTGCTTGCAATCAAACTAGGTTTCATTGCTACCGGTGGTCCTCTGAGAAACTGGATGATAGACTTCTTATGTAATACATACCTTCGCATCAGGATGAGCATTATGTATTCTCAGAAAGTAAGAGATTCCAGTTAAGTCACTCAGGAATCTTTACATGTAACGCTACTTTTCCTTATTTGGCAGCAACGCTGTATCTTGTTCAAAGTGGCTAAAAAGATTGAGGTTTCTGAAGTTAACAGAATGCTCGACATTAATGGGTTACCAAAGATGTGAGACTTGGGTCTCGGGGTTTCACACAACTTTGAATGGTGTGATTACTGTTTTGCTGCTTCACAGCTCGCTAGGAGAGGGCGTTTTCGCCTCGGATAAGTGTTATCCTACAGGATAACAGAAAGATTTCAAACCAATATACGAAGCATTATCGAGGCCGCATTTCGAGTATTACTTTCGAGTATGATCACTGTAACTGAAAACAGATAATGTCGAGCTTGTGTATTTCCACCACCTAGAGAATCGTATGACTGAAGTGAAATCAACTAGGTCGAATAAGGAACGTTAGCGAGGGTAAATTGTGGTGGTTCAGGCTACGTGAAATAACAGTATGTGTGTAAAAATAAAAAAGGTAACCACTCACAATAATTCTTCGATTGAATTGAAAATGATTCTCCCCGGCTTGGCAATTGACTGCTCCGGTCCAGACGTCAAAGTATTATCACCGAAGCAACCGCGGTAAATCCAAGAATTAGGTGCCGCTGAAATATGGAGCGGTCTTTTTATAGAAGGCAAGCAATCTTTCCACAATCCACAGTCAGAATTCCAAGCACGCAGTACGGGTATCAAAGGAGATGAGAAGAGCAACTCCGAGCGGACGAAAATTTATATTCGTAAAATCCGTGTACAATTCAAAAAGTGTACATTGATTGATACAAACAAAAATGTTTACAGAAAAATGCCATAGTACTCCCCCCTAGAGCGTCGGGCCTATAGAAGACGCTCGAAGAAATCATTGAGCTGTGAAGTCATCAAACTTTGATGGAAAATGGACTCTACGACCAGATCGGGTTTGCCTGTTAAAGTCAGTTTGTTTGATACACGGGGGGTAAAGGTGGTTTCCTTGAGGGATCGGGAGTACCGGTGAGCTTCAGGTTGGGGGGTGTAGTGACAAAATCTTGAGGAGCAACGTTCGGGGTATTTTCTTTCGCCTCTGGTGCCGGTTCGACGTAGGGTACTTTCAAACGATCGATACTGACAGTTTCTTTTAATCCATTCCGGTCAATTACGAAATACTTGGGATGCCTGCTGAGCACCTTGTACGGGCCAGTATACGGTGGTTGAAGTGTTCTACGTACACGATCGGCGCGCACAAACACAAAGTCGCAGGTAGACAAGTCTGCCGGGATATAGAACGGTTGAGATTGTTGGCGAGTTGGGATAGCTCGTAATGATTTCATGAAGCTGCGAAGGCGACTGACATATTGTGGAGCTGTAAGTTCATTTGGTGAATCGGAAGATGTCAGAAATTCGCCAGGTAGGTTAAGTGTACTCCCGTACACCATCTCAGCAGCTGAGCAACCCAGGTCTTCTTTCACGGTTGTACGGATACCAAGAAGCACCAAAGGCAATGACTCGGACCAACGTTCTGAATTCCCGTGACTCATGATTGCGGCTTTGAGTTGCCGGTGAAATCTTTCGACTAAGCCATTTGAAGAAGGATGGTAGGCTGTAGTCTGTATGTGCTTTGTACCGAGTGTTCTATTCAATTCCCGAAAAAGCGTTGACTGGAATTGAGAACCTCTGTCAGTGGTAATAGTGTTCGGTACACCAAAGTTGCTGATCCAATGTTGAACGAAAGCTTTCGCAACCGTTTCTGCACTGATATCCTGTATGGCTACAGCCAATGGCCAACGGGTAAAACGGTCGACGCAGGTCAATATATAGGTGCAACCGTTAGAGACCGCTAATGGACCAACGAGATCCAAGTGAACGTGCTGAAAGCGCTCCGTAACAGGTGGAAATACACCAGGGAACTGATGGTGTGACGTTGGACTTGCTTTGTTGACATCGGAGGCAACTCTTGGTCCAAAGTTGAATGTCTTTATGCATGTCGGACCAAAGATAACGAGAACTAATCAGCTTTCGAGTAGCTTTTATTCCGGGATGTGATAAACCATGCAAATGCTCGAATACGGTACGTCTCAAATCAAATGTGACAATCTGACGGGCTTTATCAGTAGACATGTCCCAAACCAGATAAAAATTGGAATTAGGAATCGGAATACGGCGGATTTTACCTGATTGGGAAGTAATGTTTTCGTTTATTACTGGGTCATTTTGCTGCGATCGTGCCAATTGCTCAAAGTCGATTTCAGGGAGATCAATAGCACTTAACTGAATTCGAGAGAATGTATCTGCAACCGTGTTTAACGGGCCGGAAAGATATCGAATGTCGCTCGTGAATTGCGAGATATAATCTAAGTGACGTATTTCTCGAGGCGAATATCGATCCGATGGTGCAGAAAGAGCAAACGTTAACGGTTTGTGGTCGGTGTAAACCGTGAAACTGCGACCTTCGAGTAAATGCCGGAAATGGCGAATGGAATAATACACAGCGAGGAGCTCACGACCAAAGGTACTATATCGTGTCTGCGCTGGTTGCAGTCGGCGTGAGAAGAAGGCTAGGGGTCTAATCGTGTTATCGACCTCTTGTTGGAGTACTGCGCCTCGCGCTTCGTTTGATTCATCGGTAACAAGCGATAAGCGAGCATCTGTCTCAGCTGATATCTAAGTCAGAGTTGTCGCCTGCTCAAGGGCGGATTTAAGCGCGTCAAAAGCTTCGATCGCTTGTGGATTCATTGAAAAATTTCTTTCTTTGCAGCGAAGTAAATCTGTAAGCGGTTGAGCTAACTTCGCGCAATGGGGAATGAATCGTCTGTAGTAGTTGACTAGGCCCAGAAATCGACGCAGCTGGCGGATTGAACTCGGGCATGGATAATCGCGGATGGCAGAGACTTTCTGTTCAACGGGTTTAATTCCGGTGGAATCGATGCGGTGACCGAGAAAGTCTAGTGTTTCCACATGAAAGATGCACATATCTGGATTCACGACAATACCATACTGAGATAGGCGCTGAAAAACCTCTCGAAAATGCTCAACATGTTCTGTCGATGTGTTGCTAGCAATTAGCACGTCATCAATATAAACGTATACGAAGGGCAATCCCTTAAATACTTGATCCATAAAACGCTGGAAAGTTTGTGCGGCATTTCGGAGACCAAATGGCATTCGTACGAATTCATATAAGCCAAATGGTGTCGTGACAGCCGTTTTAGGGATATCTTCCTTCGCAACTGGGATTTGGTGATAGGCGCGTACTAGGTCAAGCTTCGAGAACACGGTTTTTCCGTTTAGGGACGCCGTAAAATCGTGGATGTGTGGAATGGGGTAACGGTCTGGTACCGTAATGCGATTAAGTGCCCTATAATCTCCGCATGGGCGCCAAGTATCTGCGGTACTTTTTTCAACCATATGTAGTGGAGAAGCCCATGGTGAGGTCGACGGGCGGATGATTCCTAGCTCCAACATATGTTCAAACTCTTGTTTGGCGATCGCCAGTTTGTTTAGAGCTAGTCTACGTGGTTTGGCAAAAACTGGAGGGCCACGAGTGACAATGTGGTGTTCGACCTGGTGTTTGACCACATTTGTGAATGACTGTGTTTTGAAGATCTCCGGGAACTGGACTATGAGTTCCTTACAAGACTGGGTGACGAGTGGAGTTAAAACTCGAATAGACTGTATGGGTGTGTAATGGTATTTGCCCATTGAATTTAACTTCGTGGTGTTATCAATAAGCCTTCGTTGGCTTATGTCCACCGCGAGGTTGAAATTAGACAAAAAATCTGCACCCAAAATCGGAGTTTTCACGTCTGCAATGGTGAACACCCAGTGGAACGATCTTCGCAACCCCAGGTCTACCGCGAGGGACCGATGACCATAAGTGGCTATCCGAGTACCGTTGGCTGCCTGAAGGGTCAATCCCGACGGACACCTACGTTTGGTTCCGTTAAGTGGGATGACGCTGAGTACCGCACCGGTTCCTACCAGAAAACGCAATTTTGTTGTGTTGTCACAGATATAGAGGAGACGGCTAACTTTGTTGCCACGCAGTGCACCCGTTCCTACTGCCTGGCATAATCGTTTTCCCTGCTCGTTAGATTTGGAAACAAAACTGCAGGGTCTGGTGCATTTGTAGGCGCGTTCACCGAATCTGCGGTGGTAATAGCAAAGACCTGGCCCTTTACTCCGACTTCGTGAATATCGTCCATTCAGACTGTGTCTCTGTGATGACCGAGATCGATTATTTCGTGAAGTATGTATGTGCATGCAAAGTTCGTCGAGTCGCGAGTTCAACTCGGAGATCTCTGATTCTAAAGTTGAAGGAGTTGGTTTATGAGGCGATTGTACTACTGCAATGGTTAGCTTATGATTTTCATACACTCGATCGGCGATGGCAGCAAGCTTATCTAACTTGTAATCTTCTATCACCGAAAGTGCTTTTCGAACATCGCTGGGTAGTCTTTGCAGCCACAATTCTTTTAAAATCGGTTCGCCAACTGGTGTTGTACCCTGTAACTCGATCATTCGGCGAATGAGTTGCGACGGTGTATTGTCACCTAGTTCGATACCCGAGAGTAATTTGCGTAAGTTTTTCTCATCAGATGCTGCTATACGCGATATCAAAGCTGATTTCAGTACATCATACGGTTTATCGGCAGGTCTGTTGTATATGATATCAGCAACTTCGGATGCGACTGCGTGTAGTAAACTTCCTATGACGTAACAGTACATTGCTTTTTGGCTAGTAATGCGTCGAGTTTCGAAAATAGCTTCTACTTGAGCGAACCATAATCTAGGGTTTGCTACGCCAAACTCAGGAAGTGATAAATGACCAATATCTGCTGGGATAGGTGCTGCCTGTGGAATACTGTCATTATTGATAAAAAATGTAAAAATATGCTACAAAATCAAAATAGTGGGGAGTATGCTATAGCGAAAATAATCGGGCTCACCAAATTGTGGTGGTTCAGGCTACGTGAAATAACAGTATGTGTGTAAAAATTAAAAAGTTAACCACTCACAATAATTCTTCGATTGAATTGAAAACGATTCTCTTCGGCTTGGCAATTGACTACTCTGATCCAGACGTCAACGTATTATCACCAAAGCAACCGCGGTAAATCCAAGAATTAGGTGCGGCTGAAATATGGAGCGGTCTTTTTATAGCAGGCAAGCAATATTTCCACAATCCACAGTCAGAATTCCTAGCACGCAGTACGGGTATCAAAGGAGATGAGAAGAGCAACTCCGAGCGGACGAAAATTTATATTCGTAAAATCCGGGTACAATTCAAAAAGTTTACATTGATTGATACAAACAAAATGTTTACAGAGAAATGCCATAAACCCTATCTATCGCCAAAGCACCTGTTTGCTCCGTCACTTTGTGAACAATGATGCAGGATTTTCTACTCTCATCAGTGGTAAAGCTCTGGTTTTTCTTCGTGATTGCTTTATCTAGTTGTGGTAGATCATGGACCTTTTTGGGCTTAAGAAAGTTCGTTGCACCGGCAAAACTAACTCAATCTTTTGAACCGAGTACAGGCGAGGAAGCAACTTCCGCAAAAGTGCGTACATCTTCGGATTGCACACAAACTTACTGTGTGGTGGTTATCCTACTTTGAGAGTAAGCCACTATTAATATTCTCCCATCATTACCTTTAGAGGGCTTAGCAGAAGCCGTTTCAACTTAAAGCTGAGTACCTGCGAGCATAAAACCAGTCGGTGGAAGGAATACATAACATATAGTGCGAATGATATTGCATGAATTTTTCTGAATACAACGATACATTTCCGGCTTCATTCCACCACATCGAATATGCATCCACATTAATCATATTTCAGATTGAAAAGCTTTCGCATTATTGGCGACCTGTTTCGAACAAACCAGACAAGAATCCCCAGAGTGAGCATCAGGGCCCCCATTCTTTTGGAGCTTCCTTGCAGTCGGTGCTGCATGATTTCCTTTTGCAAATTTGAGAATCGTAACCATGTTTAAATCCGTTGAAAGTAGAATAAAATTTCTTGTAATAATCTTGAAATAGCTCGGATTTCCACAATAATATCAAAATATCGTAAGAAGCAAACGTCCACGTTGACCTTGAAAATCCAGTAAAAAGGATACGTGGAACATATGACCACAGTGACGGGGGCTCAAGTGCATGCTGTCGAAGAAATTCTGCCCGCAGTATACTCCGTGCAAATTGAACGTGAACTAAAACGTGGCCTTGAAAAGTTTTGCACAGTTTTAAAATGCACTATCACGTGCGTTTGTCCGTTTTGTGAATTCCCTGATTTATTTCAAATAATTATGTAATTTTGACTACAATTAATACGTCATGTTTAACTTTGATAATTAGTAATATGCAGCTTATCAAGTTTTTGGAAATTAACTCTGAATTGAAATTAATTCACCGTCAGCACCAATTCAAAGATGCTCTAGTATAATTCCGATAACCGGGTTGAGAATCAAAGAAAAGATTGATATACAAGAGAGTAAATCAAAATGTAGCTCTGATTAGCCCTGTCGAAAACCCACTGCGATCGGTTCGTCTCAAACCTAAACTTCTTCTTCGATCGAAAGCAGAAGGGATAAAATCCCGTTTGAGCTTCATCACTGTAATAGACCATGGGTGGACTTCCGTTGCTGCTGACAAGGCCAACCCTGATAGTAAGGAACACCACTATATCACTCCAGGATCAAGTCCATCCGTCTCAACAAATGCTGATCCAACGCGCTTTTGAATAGCTGTTCAGATGATAGAGACAGGAGCTTTTTCGGTAGAGAGTTCCAAGTGTTTACTACCCGTGTGGATAGCGTGCTCGCATTACTCAGCTTCAGCCTTCCAGGCTCCTGCAACTTTTAGGTAATGTCCACGAGTCCTCGACTCACCTACTAATCGAAGTACTGGAGGAACTCGTCTCCATATTGACCGAGGAATACGGCTGTCCAGATCAGGTCCTATCTTTCTCTTCGAATCTCTATGGGTAGAGTTCCGTAAGCTCCTCCTATCCTCGTACGCGAGTTGGCGCATTCCACAAACCATCTTAGTGCCCCTCCTTTGACCCTCTCCAAGGATCGCATTCCGCCCTTTGGACGGAGTAACCGCAACAGGTAGCCCATATTCCAACGAGGACGAATGTACACCGATACAAGTGTCCTGGAAACATTTTGCGGGGTAATGGCCGCAAAGGAACGCGCGAATGGGCCCAGATCTCCTGGAGCGCTGCCTTTCTCCTAACAAGTGTCAGCCTCCGCGACTTCAAGAATCCATAACCAGAATCCCTACGGTTTTTTCGACCGTCACCGCTCTAATAGGCTTACCTCCACGAAAGTATTCACCACCAGTGTCATCGGAGTTTATGCGCATGACCACTGTCTTGTCCTCATTGATAGGCAGTGACCAGCGATGTGTCCAACTGACTAAGTCATCAACTGCTTGTTGCAGTTGCTTGTGGCCATCGCAGGAACTGACAGAGGCCCACAGTTTCAGTTTCGCGAATAAAAGACAATCGATCGCTACCGCGTCCGGAATATCATTCACGAAAACTTTGAATAACAATGGGCCAGGGACAGATCCCTGCGGCACTCCGGAGCCTGCTATCATCTCTGAAGACAAAACAAAACTTAAGCTAGTTTTTCTGGATCTTCTTGGTAGACGACGGGGGGTCAAGCCATTGTAAGCCGCATCTCTTTATATCAGCAACATAGTCCAGGAGAACCTCAGTTTAAGAAATCCTGTTCAGTGTTGTACAGCTTCGCTATGATTACAGGCAATACCTTATCCACTAGTTGCTTGAATTGGTTTTCAGATCTTGCTGAACTAACCTCTCCCGGATGCGCATTCCACAAGTTAACAATTCTTGTTGAGAGCGTGGGTCCCTGTGGTAGGCGTAGTGTCCTTCGCTTTTGAATCTTTAGAGCATGGTCACGGAGGGATAAAAATCCCGTTTAATCTGTTTAACAACAAGAATCAAGGGGTGATTTCTACTTGCAAGGCAAGCTCAGAGAGTATCAGACTAGACGA
This sequence comes from Atriophallophorus winterbourni, assembly GCA_013407085.1. Classification (NCBI taxonomy): domain Eukaryota; kingdom Metazoa; phylum Platyhelminthes; class Trematoda; order Plagiorchiida; family Microphallidae; genus Atriophallophorus; species Atriophallophorus winterbourni. The sequence goes on along the minus strand of JACCGJ010000581.1, from coordinate 27,516 downwards.
GCGTTTATATTTGCCACGGTTGAAACTCTACTACACTTAGCAGAACAGCCCTAGTCATTTTGTACAATCACCCCGAGATCCTTTTCTTGCTTTGTGAGTATCTTGCCACCCAGAATATAGCTACGGTCGCCAGGAAGACGAATGCGTAACGCATGGCATTTATCAGTGTTGAATGGTAATCAGTTGATCTCAGACTATGCGTGTAATGAATCCAGGTCGGATTGAAGTTTTTATATCGCTGCTTTTTACGCATTTGCTTTTGCATATTCCGCTTGCCTGCTTTCCCTTTTTCACGCGCTTTGTTAGCTGATTTTCCTGCTTCATATTTCTTGGCACTTTGTCTGGTTCCAGACTTGTGCTTCACGATGATGATGATGATGATGATGTACGGCTGAGGTAGTTGATGACTCGCCAAATCTTGATATCATCCGCGAATTGGAGAAATGGCGATTCGACGTACCCTCCAATGTTGTTGATAAACATCGAACATAGACGCGGGCCAAGAACGGACCGCTGAGGTAACCCACGCTGTATTGGGAATGGCTCTGAAAGGGTCTGTCTAACACGCACCCGAAGGGTTCTCGAATGCAGCTACCCAGGACAGCAATACTGGCAGAATACCTGGTGCTGGCAGCTTGTTTAGCCAAAAGTAGAAATGCCCTCTACGAAATCCATACTGTTCTGCAGCGATAATATTGGAACTATCCACGAAAGCCATAATTTCATCAGAAACAATCGCTTCCATCACCTTGGATAGCACCGGGATGAGAGTGACTGGACGGTAATTTGCAGGATCACTACGGCTTCCACCCTTGAAAATACGAGCGATGATACCTTCCTTCCAGCCAGTAGGGACTTCAGAGTTATCCATCAATCTTTGGAAATATGCCGCAAGCGGTTTGCAAAGTTGGTCGGTATCTGCGCACAATGCTTTCGGTGTGATACGGTGGATACCCGGTGAGGAGTTGAGACGAAGTTGCATGGTTTTTTGGTACTCTGTTAGCAGAAAAAAAGATGTTTGAGGTGATGGAGCCAAAAACATTGAAAAATAAAAAGGGGTTTTGGAAGATTGGCATGTAATGTGATCTTTGAACATTTTCCGCTTCCTTTGATGTCGTGGAACCTGTGCTCGTGGTAAGTAAAGTGATACCAGTCTGAACCTAACGTTTGTTGTTGATTAATTTGTACAAAAGCTTGATGTTTTCCAGGAATTGACTCGTTATTTTACTTAGATGATCAAATTTGTCTTGGCGCGCCAATCCCGTTCAATGATTTCATAATTTTATATTACACTCCTAATCATTTGGCAGTCGTGTCTGTTTAAACTCAGTCCACGCGGCTTTTTCTGCGGCTCATTCATTTACGAGTTCTGCTCCGGATGAACGTGCCGGCCGGATGATAGCGACAGGAGCTCGTTCGGTAGGGAGTTTCAAGTGTTCGCCACTCGTGTGGATAGCCTACTCGCATTACACAACTCAAGACTTCTATGCTTTAGCAACTTGAAGCCATGTCGATGAGTCTTCGATTCCCCTACTAATCTGAATAACCGGAGGAATTCGTCACCATATTAACCGAGAAGGATGCGGCTGGTCAAGAGCAGATCGAACCTTTTCCTTTGAAGTTCTAGGAAGTAAACTTTAAGTAAGCGGCATCTATCCTCGTACGCATACCATGCACCATCTTAGTACCCCTTTTTTGTACCCTCTTCAAGCAATCACACTCGCTCTTGGATTGAGTTAACGCAAATGGTAGCCCATATACTGACAGTGGACGTACGTCCGCCGAAAAGCGTCTGAAATATATGCGGGGTAAACGCCACAAATGAACGCCGAATGGCCCACATCATCCAGGTACCGCTGCCTATTCTCCGACAAGTGTCCGCCTACGACTTTAAAGAATCCATGACAAGAATCCCTAAATCATTTTTGACTGTCTTCGCTCTCTTAGGCTTACTTCTCAAAAAGTATTCCTTAGCAGTGTCATCGGAGTCTATGCGCATGACGACTGACAAGCTAACTTGATTTGCCACCGGTAAAAAACACGCGCTTTGTGTGCTAGAATTTTCTAGTTGATTAAAGGCTTACAACCAGGGGTTGTCTTCTAACTGTGTGGCGGCTTAACCTGGTGTTAGGCTTTGGCTGGATACATTCTTTTGCGTGGGTGGGTTCTAAAAATTCCTCCTAATAGTTGGTTGAAAAATCTCACGCTAAATGGTTGCAAACCGAAGGCGGTGTCTCCAGGTACTTTATTATCAGTGTTATATTTTTTCTTCTATATTATGATACCATGTTTTGTAAAAAAAAACACAAATCGCATGCAGTGAAAGTACAAGCTGCTTTTTACGCGTATTTACTTACCTGCTTTCCTGCTTCAATTTTACGTGGTATTGTATCTGACTCAATACCTGTGCTCCATAATGATGATGAATCACACATAAAGGTTTCTCATTTTTTGTGGTTCTTGTAATTATCAACTGGGCTCAGCTCTCTTTCTCGACTGGCATTCAAAGTTCAGCAAATGGGTGATATTTGTTCATTGATTCAGCTGCCTCGGTTGTATTCCCTTCTCGCATTTTTAAGAGGAGTATTTGACAACGCTTTGTATTTTCTGTGTTCGATCGGCGCATTACTTCGCTAATTGCTGAATAGATCCAAAGGCAATGCCATTGCACGCAAATCTGTTCGGCCATTAAGCGTCCGCCTGATTCTACGACCCGTGTGACTGCCGTCAGTGTTTCTGTCCGTCAGTACGTCCTGCTTCTTTTATGCATACTTGCTACTTTCAACACCCTTTCCTATTATTTTACAAACCCATAATAAAATCAAATTCCTTTTTTAATAATTCCTCCTGCAACACGACTGTTTCATTAACTTTATTCGATAATTTGATGAACGATTATGAAAACTAACAGCAGTTTTTCGTTCTTTTTGTAGACATTTTTTCTTTGCGAATGGGTAAATTACAAAAACTTGACAATCGCATCCAACAAATACTCAAAAATGGTATACATGACAAACACAGAACGGTGTTCGTTATGGTTGGCAACAAGGGGCAAGATCAAGTAACTGTCGCTTCTCGTTTGTTTCATTTTCTACAGGTTCCCATTATGCATCAAATTTTAAATTCCCTTTTCAATAAGGGAAAGCTCAATCTACTCTGGTGTTATAAAAAGGAACTCTCTTTTAGCACGTATGTTCACCGGTTTTTAATCCATCTGTAAACTTTAGTCACCGAAAAAAGAATCTTAAATTATTGAAGTAACTGTTGCATTTTGCTTTGACCCCCTTATCATTAGCAAGAAGCGGAAAGCCGGGTTGACAAGTGATGCCACTATCTTCGAGCAATTTATTTGCTCGACTGATATTCGTTGGTGTTACTACCACGAAACACACAGGATTCTCGGCCAGACTTTCGACATGTGCGTTTTACAAGACTTTGAAGCTCTAACACCGAATACTCTCGCTCGGACTGTGGAAACGGTTATTGGCGGTGGCTTGATCATTTTCTTACTCAAAACGATGGATTCGTTGCGCCAGTTGTGCACCATGGCAATGGTATTTGCTTTCTTCATTTCAACTTTAATTGTTTCACATAGGATGTCCATTCAAGATATCGAACTGATGCACATCAAGATGTTGTTTGTCGGTTTAACGAACGCTTCCTTTTATCATTGGCAAACAACAAGCGTTGTCTGTTGCTTGATGACCGTTGGCGAGTCCTCCCATTGTCTATGAACGTCCTCAACTCTATTGAGAAAACAAAGGCAATAAACACTAACTGCGATACCATCGAGCAACAGGAGTTGAAGAAATTAAAGGTAAATCAGATGCTATATTAGCATCCACGTTGATCACTTTGCAAACTTTCATCACAGTATCTGTTCAGCTTTTGAAATGGTTTGAGCACAATGGATGTTTATTTCTCAATTTTACACTGTGTGCTACCTCATGGTGAATCGCAACTGTCACATCTTCAAACACTTTCCAAACCCACCTTTTCATGGAGCGCAGTCTGTGTAGAGATACTGGGTGAAGGAGCATAAGCTTAATCTGATCATGCATATTGTCAGACTACCAAAGATGGACAGCATGTCCTTGCTTGCTGCTCATTGTTCGGATATTTCCTGTAGTTAGACTCTATTTATGCGGACCATTGTCAATTCATACGGTGCCACTGAAACAATCTGTCTAGGCCTGTGCAACCTGACAGTAATATCGCCCACGTGCAGTCTCTGACTGTGCGGCACTGCCTGAATCAGGCTTGTGCTTTCACACCATACCATACTGAAAATATTCATTGAGAACCATACTTATTCATTGCCGTTCCGTATCTTCAGCGGGGTGCAACAGTACTGCCATATCTCAACTCAGAAAGCGAACAGATTTTATTAAACACAACATAGTCAATTATATCTTTCAAACATACCGAGTAATAAATTGGCAACTCTAATCAAACGACCCCCAATATGGTAAACAGAAATAAAAGAAGAAAAGAAGGACAAAACTGTTGGTTTGACTTTTTATGAGGTTCTCATGCAGCGGATGTGATCATTGAGAATGATATTGATAAGTCGATTGCATGATAAAAAGTGCTACTGTAATGGAGCGAAATCTTATAGCGGTGTTATGTTATATGTTAACGAACGCTATTCCTACTGTATGTATCCGCTGTAAGCTCACATCAGTTATGCAACCGTAGAAGTTACGCCTTCGACTTGTACATGCTATCGTTAACTGTCTGATTAATCTCACTGCTAAGAAGATTCGAAAGTGATCAATTTATGTGGGAGCTTGTTTTGTTACATTTTAGTGAAATTCGCGTACAATGCCTTAAAACATGGACTGCAAGACGGTTTGGAGTCTGCTGAATTATATCGGGGTCATTTTCTAGAATTAGATGTCAGCGTCATCATCAGAGACAGCATTACACGGGTAGCGTGCAGCGAATGCTTAACTGCCATACAAAAAGTAAAATCTCAAAAGATGGGGAAGGGTGAAACTTACATTGCTGAATGGTATTCAAAATCTCTTGCGAGATAACACAACCACGTCGAGCATGTTTTGAGATCATCATCGTGAACGTTATTTATCGCTATGATTGAGGTTCGATAGTTCAACTATTTTTAACTTTATCTCTGAGAAACTTCGGCTGGTGCTGGTCTATTTTCCTTTGAGTACGCAGTCAGCAAACTGATTTTAGATTTAACCTATCCTTTGTCTTGATTGTTTTGGCTAAGTGGATCTGAAAATACAAACGTTCTTTCTCTTTACTAGCAATACATTCTGCTTCTGCTGGTACACCAATAACGTTTTTGCATTACTACTGAAATTCATGTCTATTTCTGGAAGAGACGAACGGATTATTCTTTTTTTTAGTTTGCGCTACACCATTTTCTCTTATCTTCATATAATGCATTTTCGAGAGCTTGCTGCATGTAGAACGTTTGCTAAATGAGCAGTTTTAACAACGAGAGACGAGGGTCATGCATCGTTTCATTGACTACAAAGTAAATTTTATACAACATTGATGTGAAAGGATAACACGGTTGTATATTCGAGATTCTTAAGTTCTCCATTGGATCACGGCATATCTCGATTAACTGAACAACATAACTTGCGGCTGCATCATGATCATCATCATGTACATGAAAGCACAAACCTGATGCAGGTAAAGTGCCGCACAGTCAGAGACTGCACGTAGGCTAAGATACTGTCAGGTTGCCCAGGCTTAGACAGATATGAGGAGGGAAATAGAAATGATAGTGAGGCTCCAGCGTGTTTTACTTACTTACTTACTTTACTGTTCAAGTGGCATTGTGCTACTGTCATGATGCCTAGACCTTACGTCGCCGAGCATTTTTATAGCTTTCCAATGCTTTCATGCCAGCCGGGAACGTAAAATTAGCAACCGTATCATTTGAAAGCCCCCACGGGGTACACATTCCTGTACAGCACTGGTAACAACTAACGCGGTTTGCTACGAATTATTAGTGCACGGATGTGCAATCGTACAGTACTTCTGTGCTATGCGGCTAACACCGTGCTAAATTGATTGGCCATGGGTAGTGAGCTGCAAGCTGAAACACGCTGGAGTCTTACTACCATCTTTATTCTCTATTTCTCATATCTGTCTAGGCCTGAGCAACCTGACAGTAATATCGCCCACGTGCAGTCTCTGACTGTACGGCACTTTGCCTGGATCAGGCTTGTCCTTTCATACCATCATACCATACCATATTAATTATTATTATTGTAACATATATTAATTGGAATTCTCGGTAGTCTTTGCTTTCTTCCGTTTACTGATTTGGAGAAAACCAGGAAATTAATAGCTTATCTGAGATTGTAACCTTTTTCGTCATTATTTCCTATTTTTATTACAATTACTGGTCGGACACAGTTTTTCTAAAACCTGTATTTTTCGGCAATTTATTGCACCCTCGCTTCCAAACTGAAATTATAAGGATGCTTGTGATGCCCATCTCAATGGAAACCGAAGTGAGCGTTCCATTTGCTCCTGGTTATACCTACACGCGTCGGTCCTCTGTTTGCACTCACTTGTGCTACAACCTTTTTGGTTGATAACGTCGGTCAAGCATTCTTATTTGGCATTCATCTCGATGACATTTGAATCCATCTAAATATGTTCCTCCCATTTCGACTGTTCGAAATACTTTAATTTGTGTTATAGACTTTTTTGTTTATAGCTCTCGACTAAATATTCTTCGTTTCTTCAGGTTTCTTTGACAGAAGATGGTTCACCTTTTGCCCCACTCGTGAAGCTTTGTGTAACGTTGGATCAAGCACGAAGTCTTGTACATTTTTGCGCTTCGGTGGCCGCTGTTTCGGACTCCTTGTCTGGACCTAGCAAAGTTCATTCCTCCACCGCCAAAGGCTTACTAGATGCTCTTGGTCCTACATCGGTACCTCGAAGTGATGCCACATCAGCGGTTGTACTCGTTACTGCCAGCCGAGGTCGCGGGAAATCCGCAGCGTTAGGATTAGGCCTCGCTGCTGCGATTGAAGCTGGTCTTCCAAATTTGTATGTGACCGCACCAAGCCCCGAGAATCTCGGCACATTGATGCAGTTCGCTCTTCGTGGCTTGATAGCCTTTGGCTATGAAGAGCATCTAGATTATAGCGTCGTACGTTCCGTCGATCCAGACTACAATCACGCGGTGATTCGCATTGATGTGCATCGTCAAAAATACCGGCAATCGTTGGTCTACATGGCTCCTTGGGAAATGGCCAATCAAATTAGCGGAGGTGGCCATCAGGTTGATGTGGTGTGTATCGACGAGGCTGCTGCTATTCCTTTACCTCTTGTTCGGATGATCATTTCCGGACCGCGCCTCGTTTTTATGGCTTCCACCGTCAATGGTTACGAGGGCACTGGCCGATCTTTGTCCTTAAAACTTATTAAACAACTGCGCAACGAGTGTAAAGTGTCTGATACAGTGATCCGTCTGCACCCGAAACCGCCAATTTTGAACACAGAGGCTACGCAACCTGCACCCAAAATAAAAGATAATTGGACCCATTTGGGCAAGGGTCTCAAGTGTGGTAAGATTTATTTGTATTTTTCCTCCTGTATGCTTATGCCGCTCGTGGCGTCGCTGAATTTAATCCGAATTAATATTTTTTTATCGCAAGCAGTGCATGGCGCACGTAATTGTTTCGGACTAAATTATGTTAGGATACCTTGGTCGAGTAAAACTTTTTGAAATCACCTTGAACTCGGGGCCTTCCTGTACCAATGATGGTTTTAAATGAGACGTAATTTCCGGTGA
>JACCGJ010000581.1:0-18727 GCA_013407085.1 Atriophallophorus winterbourni | reverse complement strand
GCCTCTGCAACCAAGTCCAACTTCTGGCCTGCACGAGTGGCTTTCACAAGCCCGGCGGAACTGCTCTTACTGACAGGAGAAGGGGCGAAGGCGGGTGACTGGCGCCTTAACACCAGTTTTTTCCGGGCAGATGGAGCTCGTCAGCTACTGACAATCCATCTAGGGGAAGGAAAACCCTGACTCCAAACCCCCACTGCCTTGTGGGTCACCCGATTGCGGGAAAGGCTTCGGGAGAAAACCCCGAGGAAAAATCCGGAGAGAAGCCCCGTAGGTAGATAACTGGCGCACAGCGCGTTCATCTGCCAACTCCCTGCTGCCTTGTAGGTTGCACTTGGCTGTGCAAAGGCTAGAGAGGTGTACTCGAACAAACACCAAGTGGTGCTGGGGACATCACTTTTACACTATCCCCAAGAAACTTCATGACGATGTCTCAACGTATATCTCAGCTCTCTGCTACGGCGTTCCCGAGACGCGACGCGCCCTTGGCTCTCCCAGCGGCTAGGGTGAAAAGTAAGGTCTTTTATCTGGGATGTTGGAACGTACGGACACTGCGTGACGTTGGTAGTCAAGCGATCACGATGCGCTCTTTATTGGACTACCAAGTAGATGTTGCTTGTCTTTCCGAGGTCCGCCTTCCCGGACACGGATCCAAATCGATCAAGGTCCCCGGAGTCGATCGTAATTATTGGCTTTTTTATAGTGGGCCCGAGGATGGATCTGGTCAGCATGGAGTAGCGATAGCGCTCAGCGACCATGCTAAGCAAGCACTCATGTCCTGGATGCCTGTATCCCCGAGAATTGCGGTGGTCCGGCTGAGGGGCCACCCTTTGAATATAACAGTCGTTTCGGTGTATGCCCCAACCCTATCAGCCGACCAAACTACAAAAGACGACTTTTATAACCAACTTCAATTCGTAGTCGATAGAGTTGCTGGAAACGACGTACTGGTTGTGGCTGGTGACTGGAACGCTCGTACAGGATCAGCAGATTCCGCAACAAACCGAATCCTGGGAAAATTTGGCCTAGGGCAGCGCTGCGCGAATGGCGATCGACTGATCGAGTTTGCGGCCTACAATCACCTATGCGTCTGTAACACTAAATTCCAGCACCCTAAAAAACACTTGGTCACATGGTACTCGAACGATGGTAGAACGGCGAACCAGATCGATTATGTTCTAATTCGCGCACGTTGGATGTCTTCGGTGCTCGACTGTAGGTCCTATCGTGGAGCCGAAACAGGGAACGCAGCAGGCACCGATCACACACTTGTTCGCGCAAAGCTCCGACTTCGCCTGCTAAACCGCCAAAGGAAAACTCCTAGGAAGCGCTTAAACTTGGAAGCCTTAGGAAACCCGGCCCAACGTAAAAGCTCATTGACGATATCGCTGAGCGGTTGGATGGGAGTGATGCATCAGTCGAACAACAGTGGTCCAGACTGAAGACCGCTACTCAGACTGCAGCACTAAAAATCCTAGGCACGGCCTCTCGTCGCCGACGAGATTGGATTTCTCAGAACACCATCGAGCTCTCTGCCCGGGCAAGAGACGCCCGAATGCATGGTGCATCTGATTACCGCCTCCTTAGGAGAGCTGCTACACGATCAGCCCGCAAGGATCGTCAGCTATATTGGGCAGAAACCGCATCCGAAATGGAAGCCGCAGCAAGTATAGGAGACTTTGGACGACTGTTTCGCCTGATTCGCAGAGCATCTGGAAGCTGTGGTTTTTGTACGAACCTTCGAGATTCGTCAGGACAGATGATATTTGACCTTAATCAAAAGATAGATAGGTGGGTTGAGCACTTCAGTCAGCTACTGAACCGCCCGTCATCTATCAATGCAGTATTCACTTCCCCGATAAATAGCTGTGAATACCCAGTCAACTGCGAGGCACCATCAGAATACGAGATATCAAGTGTTTTACGACGAATGCAGAATGGTAAATCGCCAGGTGAGGACGGAATTTCCGTTGAACTTATTAAAGCCTGTGCCGACGTATTATTATCTCCGCTACATCGGCTGTTTTGTTCGATCTGGGAGACGGAAGTTTTCCCATCAGACTGGGGGATGTCTATCATTCTACCACTGCCGAAACGTGGAGATAAATCTGTGTGCTCCAATTACCGCGGAATAAGTCTAATCGACACCGCTGCTAAAGTGTTTGCAACGCTCCTGCTTAATCGGTTCTCCGCCGAAAGAAATCTGCGCACCAGAGTTAACCAAGGTGGATTTCGCCCTGGGATGGGTTGCGTAGATCAAATATTTACTTTACGCAGGATCCTCGAGCACCGTGCATGGTATCAACAGCAAACGATAGCTTGCTTCATTGACTTCCGCGCCGCCTTCGACTCCGTTGACCGTGGTTGTTTATGGATGGGGTTCCATTAAAGTTCGTCAACCTAATCAGAGCCTATTACAGCTCTACAAGGGCACGGGTTTGTGTCTATGGTGAAGAATCGCGTGAATTTAACTTGCACACAGGAGTCAGGCAAGGTTGCCCGCTATCGCCGGTTAAGTTTAACTATGTCGTAGACTGGATAATGAACCAGGCGTTAACAGACTATCAAGGGGTGCAACTTTCAACGGATCTATGGATTTCCGACCTTGAATACGCTGACGATATAGTCGTTCTAGGCGACAATACCGAAATGCTGCAAAGCGTTTTAGACCGCATTAGTGCCACTGCCGCGAAAGTCGGTCTTGAGATAAACGCGGCTAAAACCAAGGCATTTTTATACCGACACACCAGGCATCCAGCCACTTCGCGTCCAGGGTTGTCCGATTGAATACGTTCCAGTCTTCAAATACCTCGGCTCAAGTATATTGCCCAATGGTCAGGCGAAAGATGAAGTGAAGTTAAGGGTCGATCGTGCTCGTAATGCGTTTTGCAGTTGAAAGGCACCCTTTGGCGCAAGCCCGGGATCAGCCTAAAAACTAAGACGCGTGTTTATCAAGCAGCGATCCGCCCTGTACTGCTTTACGGATGCGAGACATGGCCTTTAAGGTCACAGGATTTACGCACATTAGAAGTGTTCGACCATTGGTGCCTCAGGGTAATCTTGGGCATCCGATATACTGACCGAGTATCTAACTCAGCCGTACGAGAGCGTTACAGCGGACTATCTCCGTTGCTCCGAGACTGGACCTTGACGTGGTGCAGCGGCTTGCGTGCCTCGATGATCCATTGAGCTATACTGGGTGATGTCTTCTTGGCATCTTCAGAGTTACTCATACCAGGTTGGTCAATGGTGAGAAGCCAGACAAACACAGTCTCCTTGTCCCTCGCGGACATTGTATACCAGAAGAGGCGTATGAATCCGCAAGGATCACCTGCTCGACTGGTTGGGATGATGTCGGGAGTCCCTGCTTGGTCTCTACCTCTTTGAACATTTTCCGCTTCCTTTGATGTCGTGGAACCTGTGCTCGTGGTAAGTAAAGTGATACCAGTCTGAACCTAACGTTTGTTGTTGATTAATTTGTACAAAAGCTTGATGTTTTCCAGGAATTGACTCGTTATTTTACTTAGATGATCAAATTTGTCTTGGCGCGCCAATCCCGTTCAATGATTTCATAATTTTATATTACACTCCTAATCATTTGGCAGTCGTGTCTGTTTAAACTCAGTCCACGCGGCTTTTTCTGCGGCTCATTCATTTACGAGTTCTGCTCCGGATGAACGTGCCGGCCGGATGATAGCGACAGGAGCTCGTTCGGTAGGGAGTTTCAAGTGTTCGCCACTCGTGTGGATAGCCTACTCGCATTACACAACTCAAGACTTCTATGCTTTAGCAACTTGAAGCCATGTCGATGAGTCTTCGATTCCCCTACTAATCTGAATAACCGGAGGAATTCGTCACCATATTAACCGAGAAGGATGCGGCTGGTCAAGAGCAGATCGAACCTTTTCCTTTGAAGTTCTAGGAAGTAAACTTTAAGTAAGCGGCATCTATCCTCGTACGCATACCATGCACCATCTTAGTACCCCTTTTTTGTACCCTCTTCAAGCAATCACACTCGCTCTTGGATTGAGTTAACGCAAATGGTAGCCCATATACTGACAGTGGACGTACGTCCGCCGAAAAGCGTCTGAAATATATGCGGGGTAAACGCCACAAATGAACGCCGAATGGCCCACATCATCCAGGTACCGCTGCCTATTCTCCGACAAGTGTCCGCCTACGACTTTAAAGAATCCATGACAAGAATCCCTAAATCATTTTTGACTGTCTTCGCTCTCTTAGGCTTACTTCTCAAAAAGTATTCCTTAGCAGTGTCATCGGAGTCTATGCGCATGACGACTGACAAGCTAACTTGATTTGCCACCGGTAAAAAACACGCGCTTTGTGTGCTAGAATTTTCTAGTTGATTAAAGGCTTACAACCAGGGGTTGTCTTCTAACTGTGTGGCGGCTTAACCTGGTGTTAGGCTTTGGCTGGATACATTCTTTTGCGTGGGTGGGTTCTAAAAATTCCTCCTAATAGTTGGTTGAAAAATCTCACGCTAAATGGTTGCAAACCGAAGTCGGTGTCTCCAGAGGTTGTCATAGCCGGGGGTGGCAGTGGGGATAAGCTCCCACTGTTTATAAAATGCTCCCATATGGCATGCGTCTCAAATAGCCTCTGACAACCAAGTCCAGCTTCTGGCCTGCACGAGTGGCTCTCCGAGCCCGGCGGAACTGCTTTTACCAACAGGAGAAGGGGCGAGGGCGAGTGACTGGCGCCTGAAAACCAGTTTGCTTCGGGCAGATGTAGCTCGTTAGCCCGGGAGGGCATTTCATCTAAGGGAAAGAAAACCCTGATTTTAAACCTCCGCTGCCTTGTGGGACACCCGATCGCGGGAAAGGCTTCGGGAGAAAACCCTGAGGAAAAACCTGGAACAGAGTCTGGTAGACCACCTCTTTCTGGCAACTCCCTGCTGCCTTGCAGGTCGCACTTGGTTGTGCAAAGGCTAGAGAAGCTGACTCGAACAAACGCTGAGTGGTGCTGGGGACGCCGCTTTGTACCCAAATTCCCAAGAATCTTCTTTGAAGCCGACTCATCCTCCAGGAGGAGATAGTCGCACAAAAGTAAAGTAAAGTGTCTCCAGTGTACTTTATTATCAGTGTTATATTTTTTCTTCTATATTATGATACCATGTTTTGTAAAAAAAAACACAAATCGCATGCAGTGAAAGTACAAGCTGCTTTTTACGCGTATTTACTTACCTGCTTTCCTGCTTCAATTTTACGTGGTATTGTATCTGACTCAATACCTGTGCTCCATAATGATGATGAATCACACATAAAGGTTTCTCATTTTTTGTGGTTCTTGTAATTATCAACTGGGCTCAGCTCTCTTTCTCGACTGGCATTCAAAGTTCAGCAAATGGGTGATATTTGTTCATTGATTCAGCTGCCTCGGTTGTATTCCCTTCTCGCATTTTTAAGAGGAGTATTTGACAACGCTTTGTATTTTCTGTGTTCGATCGGCGCATTACTTCGCTAATTGCTGAATAGATCCAAAGGCAATGCCATTGCACGCAAATCTGTTCGGCCATTAAGCGTCCGCCTGATTCTACGACCCGTGTGACTGCCGTCAGTGTTTCTGTCCGTCAGTACGTCCTGCTTCTTTTATGCATACTTGCTACTTTCAACACCCTTTCCTATTATTTTACAAACCCATAATAAAATCAAATTCCTTTTTTAATAATTCCTCCTGCAACACGACTGTTTCATTAACTTTATTCGATAATTTGATGAACGATTATGAAAACTAACAGCAGTTTTTCGTTCTTTTTGTAGACATTTTTTCTTTGCGAATGGGTAAATTACAAAAACTTGACAATCGCATCCAACAAATACTCAAAAATGGTATACATGACAAACACAGAACGGTGTTCGTTATGGTTGGCAACAAGGGGCAAGATCAAGTAACTGTCGCTTCTCGTTTGTTTCATTTTCTACAGGTTCCCATTATGCATCAAATTTTAAATTCCCTTTTCAATAAGGGAAAGCTCAATCTACTCTGGTGTTATAAAAAGGAACTCTCTTTTAGCACGTATGTTCACCGGTTTTTAATCCATCTGTAAACTTTAGTCACCGAAAAAAGAATCTTAAATTATTGAAGTAACTGTTGCATTTTGCTTTGACCCCCTTATCATTAGCAAGAAGCGGAAAGCCGGGTTGACAAGTGATGCCACTATCTTCGAGCAATTTATTTGCTCGACTGATATTCGTTGGTGTTACTACCACGAAACACACAGGATTCTCGGCCAGACTTTCGACATGTGCGTTTTACAAGACTTTGAAGCTCTAACACCGAATACTCTCGCTCGGACTGTGGAAACGGTTATTGGCGGTGGCTTGATCATTTTCTTACTCAAAACGATGGATTCGTTGCGCCAGTTGTGCACCATGGCAATGGTATTTGCTTTCTTCATTTCAACTTTAATTGTTTCACATAGGATGTCCATTCAAGATATCGAACTGATGCACATCAAGATGTTGTTTGTCGGTTTAACGAACGCTTCCTTTTATCATTGGCAAACAACAAGCGTTGTCTGTTGCTTGATGACCGTTGGCGAGTCCTCCCATTGTCTATGAACGTCCTCAACTCTATTGAGAAAACAAAGGCAATAAACACTAACTGCGATACCATCGAGCAACAGGAGTTGAAGAAATTAAAGGTAAATCAGATGCTATATTAGCATCCACGTTGATCACTTTGCAAACTTTCATCACAGTATCTGTTCAGCTTTTGAAATGGTTTGAGCACAATGGATGTTTATTTCTCAATTTTACACTGTGTGCTACCTCATGGTGAATCGCAACTGTCACATCTTCAAACACTTTCCAAACCCACCTTTTCATGGAGCGCAGTCTGTGTAGAGATACTGGGTGAAGGAGCATAAGCTTAATCTGATCATGCATATTGTCAGACTACCAAAGATGGACAGCATGTCCTTGCTTGCTGCTCATTGTTCGGATATTTCCTGTAGTTAGACTCTATTTATGCGGACCATTGTCAATTCATACGGTGCCACTGAAACAATCTGTCTAGGCCTGTGCAACCTGACAGTAATATCGCCCACGTGCAGTCTCTGACTGTGCGGCACTGCCTGAATCAGGCTTGTGCTTTCACACCATACCATACTGAAAATATTCATTGAGAACCATACTTATTCATTGCCGTTCCGTATCTTCAGCGGGGTGCAACAGTACTGCCATATCTCAACTCAGAAAGCGAACAGATTTTATTAAACACAACATAGTCAATTATATCTTTCAAACATACCGAGTAATAAATTGGCAACTCTAATCAAACGACCCCCAATATGGTAAACAGAAATAAAAGAAGAAAAGAAGGACAAAACTGTTGGTTTGACTTTTTATGAGGTTCTCATGCAGCGGATGTGATCATTGAGAATGATATTGATAAGTCGATTGCATGATAAAAAGTGCTACTGTAATGGAGCGAAATCTTATAGCGGTGTTATGTTATATGTTAACGAACGCTATTCCTACTGTATGTATCCGCTGTAAGCTCACATCAGTTATGCAACCGTAGAAGTTACGCCTTCGACTTGTACATGCTATCGTTAACTGTCTGATTAATCTCACTGCTAAGAAGATTCGAAAGTGATCAATTTATGTGGGAGCTTGTTTTGTTACATTTTAGTGAAATTCGCGTACAATGCCTTAAAACATGGACTGCAAGACGGTTTGGAGTCTGCTGAATTATATCGGGGTCATTTTCTAGAATTAGATGTCAGCGTCATCATCAGAGACAGCATTACACGGGTAGCGTGCAGCGAATGCTTAACTGCCATACAAAAAGTAAAATCTCAAAAGATGGGGAAGGGTGAAACTTACATTGCTGAATGGTATTCAAAATCTCTTGCGAGATAACACAACCACGTCGAGCATGTTTTGAGATCATCATCGTGAACGTTATTTATCGCTATGATTGAGGTTCGATAGTTCAACTATTTTTAACTTTATCTCTGAGAAACTTCGGCTGGTGCTGGTCTATTTTCCTTTGAGTACGCAGTCAGCAAACTGATTTTAGATTTAACCTATCCTTTGTCTTGATTGTTTTGGCTAAGTGGATCTGAAAATACAAACGTTCTTTCTCTTTACTAGCAATACATTCTGCTTCTGCTGGTACACCAATAACGTTTTTGCATTACTACTGAAATTCATGTCTATTTCTGGAAGAGACGAACGGATTATTCTTTTTTTTAGTTTGCGCTACACCATTTTCTCTTATCTTCATATAATGCATTTTCGAGAGCTTGCTGCATGTAGAACGTTTGCTAAATGAGCAGTTTTAACAACGAGAGACGAGGGTCATGCATCGTTTCATTGACTACAAAGTAAATTTTATACAACATTGATGTGAAAGGATAACACGGTTGTATATTCGAGATTCTTAAGTTCTCCATTGGATCACGGCATATCTCGATTAACTGAACAACATAACTTGCGGCTGCATCATGATCATCATCATGTACATGAAAGCACAAACCTGATGCAGGTAAAGTGCCGCACAGTCAGAGACTGCACGTAGGCTAAGATACTGTCAGGTTGCCCAGGCTTAGACAGATATGAGGAGGGAAATAGAAATGATAGTGAGGCTCCAGCGTGTTTTACTTACTTACTTACTTTACTGTTCAAGTGGCATTGTGCTACTGTCATGATGCCTAGACCTTACGTCGCCGAGCATTTTTATAGCTTTCCAATGCTTTCATGCCAGCCGGGAACGTAAAATTAGCAACCGTATCATTTGAAAGCCCCCACGGGGTACACATTCCTGTACAGCACTGGTAACAACTAACGCGGTTTGCTACGAATTATTAGTGCACGGATGTGCAATCGTACAGTACTTCTGTGCTATGCGGCTAACACCGTGCTAAATTGATTGGCCATGGGTAGTGAGCTGCAAGCTGAAACACGCTGGAGTCTTACTACCATCTTTATTCTCTATTTCTCATATCTGTCTAGGCCTGAGCAACCTGACAGTAATATCGCCCACGTGCAGTCTCTGACTGTACGGCACTTTGCCTGGATCAGGCTTGTCCTTTCATACCATCATACCATACCATATTAATTATTATTATTGTAACATATATTAATTGGAATTCTCGGTAGTCTTTGCTTTCTTCCGTTTACTGATTTGGAGAAAACCAGGAAATTAATAGCTTATCTGAGATTGTAACCTTTTTCGTCATTATTTCCTATTTTTATTACAATTACTGGTCGGACACAGTTTTTCTAAAACCTGTATTTTTCGGCAATTTATTGCACCCTCGCTTCCAAACTGAAATTATAAGGATGCTTGTGATGCCCATCTCAATGGAAACCGAAGTGAGCGTTCCATTTGCTCCTGGTTATACCTACACGCGTCGGTCCTCTGTTTGCACTCACTTGTGCTACAACCTTTTTGGTTGATAACGTCGGTCAAGCATTCTTATTTGGCATTCATCTCGATGACATTTGAATCCATCTAAATATGTTCCTCCCATTTCGACTGTTCGAAATACTTTAATTTGTGTTATAGACTTTTTTGTTTATAGCTCTCGACTAAATATTCTTCGTTTCTTCAGGTTTCTTTGACAGAAGATGGTTCACCTTTTGCCCCACTCGTGAAGCTTTGTGTAACGTTGGATCAAGCACGAAGTCTTGTACATTTTTGCGCTTCGGTGGCCGCTGTTTCGGACTCCTTGTCTGGACCTAGCAAAGTTCATTCCTCCACCGCCAAAGGCTTACTAGATGCTCTTGGTCCTACATCGGTACCTCGAAGTGATGCCACATCAGCGGTTGTACTCGTTACTGCCAGCCGAGGTCGCGGGAAATCCGCAGCGTTGGGATTAGGCCTCGCTGCTGCGATTGAAGCTGGTCTTCCAAATTTGTATGTGACCGCACCAAGCCCCGAGAATCTCGGCACATTGATGCAGTTCGCTCTTCGTGGCCTGGTAGCCTTTGGCTATGAAGAACATCTAGATTATACCGTAGCACGTTCCGTCGATCCAGACTACAATCACGCGGTGATTCGCATTGATGTGCATCGTCAAAAATACCGGCAATCGTTGGTCTACATGGCTCCTTGGGAAATGGCCAATCAAATTAGCGGAGGTGGCCATCAGGTTGATGTCGTGTGTATCGACGAGGCTGCTGCTATTCCTTTACCTCTTGTTCGGATGATCATTTCGGGACCGCGCCTCGTTTTTATGGCTTCCACCGTCAATGGTTACGAGGGCACTGGCCGGTCTTTGTCCTTAAAACTCATTAAACAACTGCGCAATGAGTGTAAAGTGTCTGATACAGTGATCCGTCTGCACCCGAAACCGCCTATTTTGAGTACAGAGGCTACGCAAACTGCACCCAAAGTAAAAGATAATTGGACCCATTTGGGCAAGGGTCTCAAGTGTGGTAAGATTTATTTGTATTTTTCCTCCTGTATGCTTATGCCGCTCGTGACGTCGCTGAATTTAATCCGAATTAATATTTTTATCGCAAGCAGTGCATGGCGCGCTTAATTGTTTGATTAAATTATGTTAGGATACCTTGGTCGAGTAAAAATCGTTGAAATCACCTTGAACTCGGGGCCTTCCTGTATCAATGATGGTTTTAAATGAGACGTAATTTCCGGTGACATTGAACGTACACCGCCATCTGTTGCCTGTGTAAGATTGCTCACATTCGGTGCAAGCATCATGTTACTAAAATACATGAACGGATGCTAGGATCAAGAGCTAGCTAGGAGCTGATGCTAGCTCGTTTGCGATGGTCGCGACACGTTTCAAAAATGCTTCATTATCGCTCACCATACCCCACCTTATTTGCGGAGCCTGGTAGAAGCTGGGAGAAACGGGCGGGTGGCTAGTCCATGACATAGCGCGCTGTTATGAAGAAACTCACCGTACCTCTAGGCTCAGTAGAACGTATTCGTTTACCTGGATATGATCCAAAAGATCCACCTAATAGTTGATTGGAAACCTTACGAGATATATTGGCAAACCGAGGGCAGTGGCGCCAGCGCATTTTATTATATGTGTCTTGGTTTTTTATCCGGTATCATTGTATTATATTTACTGAAAATGCAATAACAAGCTGCTTTTACACACATTCGCACATTTCCTTTACCCGTTTTCTTTCACGTGATTGCTTAGCTGCTTTTCCTGTTTTATCTGGTCCCAGATGAATCTAAAACGATCGCCTGTCGCGTAAATGAGGAGAGTTCTATTATTTTCTGCTAATTAAAGATCAGTCCGTAAAGGGCCATTCTAGGTCGCTGCAAATATTATGGGCGAGTGTTGCACCTCATTTGGGCTGCATAGCCACGCGACGCGATGCATAAAATGAAAGGGGAATATGCTTGGTTGACAAATTCATGTTCGACCTCAATTGGAATGCGTCACATTTGAATGTTTAATTACATTTTATTAAAGAATATACATCGCCACGGCAAACGGTATTTTATACTACATGTGTGGTACATAAGCGCCCCGCAATCTGACATATCGCACGGTCTGTTTACGTTGTTTTACTTGTGGAACCGTAATACTTATTCCGGTACAGTAGTACCCAAAATAGTGTGGTGTAGGAAAAATTGATCTTTTATAGAAGACCCCGCCACTTGTACATTATATGACCAACATACATACCAGTCTTCCACAGTGTTTAAGCACTTTTGCCATTGGTGTCTTGGCGTCCGATATGCTTGTAATACACCGGGCCATTTGAGAATTCTCATTTCTCGCTTCTGCAACCTTGAGGCCAACTTGCCATCGCTCTCGTCAGAAACACACTATAGAAAACGGGCTCTTCAATCTCGATGATAGAAGAATTTGCGTAAGTTGATTTTAAGGAAATGTTGGAGCAATTTCCAGAATTTCTAGCCCCAGGTTCGATCACCCTCTGAAATTTTTTTGAGCGAAATAATAAGCGTCAAAGCAACATGCTCCTGCAACTTTTACAAAACCGAGTGTGGACATTGTTGATATCTCGGTATTGTAAAACCGCATCACACTTAAAACGATATTTTGCCTTTTCTCCCCAGTGGGGATTGTCCAGTATGTTGACCCACGTGTAGTCCGTGACTGTGCGGCATTTTGCCTGGATCCGGCCTGTGTTTTCATACATACATACATACATACGGCTCAGTTCTTATCGTTTTTGCCGGTTTCTATCATTAAACTACTCATCTGTCAATTTCTCATAACGATGAGTTCTCGCGTATGAATCCACTCCAGCGGATACCACTCGTGTGTTATACGAAATCGAGTTGAAAGAAGCCATTCGTTACGCCAACGGCGATCCAGTCGAAGCATGGCTCAGTGAACTGCTGTGTCTGGATTGCGGCGCGTCCATTGTACCGGACATCGCGGCGCCCGATGCCTACTATCCACCGGTCGATCAGTGTGAGTTGTACTACGTGAATCGGGACACATTGTTCGCCTATCACAAATCCACCGAAGTGTTTCTACATCGTTTGATGGCGTTGTACGTGGCGTCTCACTACAAAAATTCACCCAACGACTTGCAGCTGCTCTCTGACGCCCCTGCACATCATATATTTTGTTTACTTGCCCCGTTCAATCCGGAATCGGGCAAAGTTCCCGAGATCTTGTGCGTTCTTCAGATTTGTCTCGAAGGTCGTATCAACAAGGATCGTGTGATACGGAGTCTTTCACGTGGTCTTCGCCCTTCTGGCGATCTGATTCCATGGACAATCAGCCAGCAGGTATAATATCGTGTTTATTGTATTGAGTTTTTTAATTTGTTCAATGAAGTCGATTGTTCAAATCTATGGATTTGGCAGGTTCATCCCTCCACGCTTACATTCGGTCACCTCTTCATGCTGTTACTTTTATACAGTTGAAGAAAAGATCTAGTCGAGATGAGGTGTATAAATACTGCGATTTGAGGCACAACCAACCCGAAATAATTATTCTACTCCTGTTTAAGTGTTCACAGAAATAAATGTACTTGGTAAGCGAGAATTTATTCGTGGTGTAGAAATAATACATGAGTTTTCGATTCTAGTGCTCTTAAGCCTGGATTATTAATAGGATTCTTCTGAGACGTTCAGTTATGTACCGTTTTTAACATACACAGCCAAAACCTCAGCTTATCATCATCGTTATTCGTTTCATCTTTTGTCCTTTCGTTGATAATCTGTTACTGTTTCATTCAACATCAATCCTACTGTTTGGACCAAATTAACCGCTAGCCTTATATGTGTGAAATCACGTGCGTGATCCAAGCAATGTGCCATACGGTCATAGACTGCATAGGACAACGATAATATCATTTGGCCCAAGCCTAGAACAGAAACTAAATACGAATGACTCTCGAGAGAACGCAGCATTGACCAATGAGAACAGTAGATTCATTACGAACTTTCCTCAGGAAAGGCGAGCCATATTTTCCCCAAATCTGCTGTCTATTAACTTGTGTTGCTCAACTGGTTATAGGTAAAACAAACCCGTTTCTAAGGATTTCTTCTTGCCTAGTAGTGTTTGCTGATGAGTTATGGAGAAGTGTATTGGGTTTGCTGGTCCAGGTATTCATTCGAATCCACTTCTCTTTCGTGCAACGAAGTCAGTTTTGCTTGATGGAAATCACGCCAATTTGAAAATGCAAATGGTGCCGTGCTTGTGTTGCCAGACGCGAAAATCTTCCTTCTCGTTTCGTTCATGAGAAGCAAAGTAATATTCATCTCCACTTGCTCGAGACCTGCTACTCTCGTGTCCCCAAACAGCGCGTTTCGTTTCACCTTTTCACTTCCATTGTAGTTTTGCGATCCTCGATTCGGTGAATTGTCTGGCGCCCGCGTTGTTCGGATTGCCACCCATCCGGAATATCAGAATCTCGGCTACGGAACGCGGGCCTTGCATTTGCTCTACGAATATTACAGTGGAAAAGTGGTAAATTTCTGTTTTACGACACCTGACAGTATCTTAGCCCACGTGCAGTCTCTGACTGTGTGACACTTTGCCTGGATCAGGCTTGGGATCTCATACCATACTGTTTTACGCTGTTTTTGCCATACCTCGTCATGCTTTTGTTTAATTTTTTCGATCCCCATTAATAGGTGACAAAAGGCAACATTCAATTAGCGGATAACTCAACCTCAACTGACTCCAAACCGTTTGTGGATACTGAAGAAATACACTCTGATGCTGCTTCTGCGGAGCAAAGTGAAGATGAGTTAATCGAAGAGATTGCTTCTGAAAGTGATTCGATCAACCAGTCGGCAGAGGAGCCAGCGGAATCTCAATCCGCCTTGCTAACGGAAAAGTTTCAACGTCGTGGTCCGTCCAGTCTGCCTCCCTTGCTTGCTCGATTATCTGAACGTCCCCCAGAGGAACTGCATTATCTCGGAGTTTCTTTCGGAACCACTCCACCATTGTTTCGTTTCTGGAAACGTTCAAATTATCTTCCTGTTTACATCCGTCAAACTCTGGTTAGTACACGTTTTATAGTTGTATTTGTTGCACAGCGTATTTTGTTCTGCTAATTGACGCGGTTACTTTTCAGAATGAACTCACTGGCGAGTTCACTTGTATTATGCTTCGACCGTTGGGTGGGTTAGAAGAGCCTGTGGGACAAAGGTTCATAAATTATCACAAAGGTAAGAAAACCAACGTTAATTACGTGTCATACTTTCATTGTTTAACCGTCATATGATGTTCAATTATCACCGTTGCTGTCGTCAGGATGGCCGAGCGGTCTAAGGCGCTGCGTTCAGGTCGCAGTCCACTCTGTGGGCGTGGGTTCGAATCCCACTCCTGACAAATGTTTTCGTCGTTTTTTTTCCAGCTGACTATTTTCCTATCCTACTCTCACCCACACTAAATGATTATATAAAATACATTTTAATTGGGCAAGATTATTTCTTCAGTTAAACACGAAAGCCAAACAACCAAAGTTTCTCACAATTCGGTTATGAGGTTGCAGGCTCGCTTTTTCTTCCGCATATTTCACCGCATGAATTCCACGTTGTTCTATTAAGGTGTCTAATCTTTGGTATCGCCAAAGCTAGCTTGCAGGTTTATGCGACTCTTACTTGATGAAGTTAAGATTCACATTCATCCTCTCATTTAAATACAAATTTGCCACTTCTTGGGTTTTCACCCCGGTGTCACGCAATTTCATCTGATCTATGAATACTTGACGTTTTATAAAAAAAGTTTTTGTCATGTCACCTTGGTGATGGTGATCCCAAGTGGGTGGCTATCGTAATTTGTGTTTACGTTTCGATCCGACTACATGACATTTTCATGTCTCGTGGTTACTAATGAGTAGTATATGGATTAATCCTATTTTATCCAGAAAACGCGCTTCATTTATTTTTCAATGTTGTCCAATCCATTGTTAACGTTTCGATTTACAGACTTTCTGAAACGCTTCATGTGTCTGTTGGCTGGTTGTTTTCGTTACTTGGATGCTTCGTATGCGTTGGAGCTTATCCATCACAAGTTGACTCGGCACATCACGGGCACAGGTTTGTGATGCTTTTTCATTCTCGTTTCGAGCGTTTTGCAATACGAATGAGTAACAATACGAACCTCGAAGTTCAAAACGTTTTCTTGAACGCTTGTCAGAGTGCTAACGAGAATGCGCAGCATCTGTGAACACACTGGAGTCTTACTGTTTTTGTGCCTCATCTGTCAAGGCCCATGTTTTTTTATTGCCTCATAATGTTCTAGGTTTTTAGCGAAATGCAGCACAGATTTTAATCCTTGTATTCACTGTGATACATCCAAATGACTCAAGCCTATAGCGAAACGTATGAAACTTATTCATGACTGCACGTTATAATAGTTTGTACGGGTGAGACCCGAGATGAAGTTTTCATTAATCAGCCAGGTTGAAGGATATTTGCGACTACTCATCCGTGCCGAGCCCATCGAATTATTCACAAAGTTGATCACGACGGTCCATAAGAGAAGCACTGGACTCGAGTTTCGCTCTTATTTGAGCTCATCACCAGTGCATATCCTCCGCTTCAGGGGTGGGATTTGAACCCCCGACCATCACAATTGTAATCCCATGCCTTAACGACTTGGGCTACCGTCCACCGTTTGACCGATCGCAATTAAGCGTTAATGAACTGTTCTCCAGACTGGCACATTTGAGTAGCTTGTTTGCCCGACCAGTTCAAAAGGAGCCAGCAACATCTGTTGTGGTCGCCCAACCGAACAGATCTCCGTGTCAGGTCTTCCCATCGGATACAGTGTAAGCTAACACTGATTAGATCTGATGGGCATTGTTGTTTAAGCGAAGTTTGGAGAATTTGTTGAAGGATTTTAGCATTAGATTGGTAACACCCTTGGTTTTATGGCGTTCCAAAGTAACAGAACTCCTGTCATTCCAGACGACTGCTATGTGTGTGTAAAACAAAAAAGCGCTTTCGTACCACCACATTAAACGATTAAGCTAAAACACTTCTATTTATTCACATCCGTTAAATCTAAGTGTTTTGAGCTCAATTTAAGAGAATCAATTCTCAACGAACATTTACCCTGCCATTCGTGAATAAACAGCACACCAAATTCAGTCGTTTGATGAATGGTTTCCTTAAAAGAAACAAACCTTTTAGAAATTCCCCACAAGAGTCATTGTGTTCGACATTCAATCTGTCTGGTTTCAAGTTGGAACCCATTCAATCAGCTGAGTGTTCTCATTCTAGCTCATGCTTGCGTATGACGTTCATTATTCTACCAATTCATCCGTGCCCTGTTTTAATGCTTACGTTCATCAACGAACGGAGCGAATGTTATTTACAGTGTAACTTCCGTGGAGCTGATCAATACCATACAATAATTGTTTGTTTACTCTTAGTGATCGTTTTAATAAAACCTGATTGGTCAGTTCTGATGGAACTTCTTGTTTTTCGACTGTTCTCTCATCATCGAATTTCGAAATGAATGTAAAGTGACAGTGACGTAACCAGTATTAACTCAAAAACTCTTCCACCTGAGTAGCGTAAGACCGGACTAACTATCTTCTTACACCAGTGACACGTACTAGCCCAAGTTTTTTCCACGTCCTATTCCCCTTTGAATCAACACTTCCACGTTACTCGCCCTGTGATGCGAAGCGAGCTGGGTGATCTGATCAACTAATAGGCTTGCTGTCCCCCATATATGTGTTTGATTAGCAAGAGTAAAGTGCTCCTTCAGGACTGGTCTGGTGAACTGCCAAATTTTGCTATAAATGATCTGATTCTCGATCATGTTGAGCAGTTCAAATACCTAGGAAGTTTGTTGGTTGCTGGGGGTCGGATAGAGAAGGAAATCACGTTCAGAATTGTTAAGGCCAGACTGGCATTCGCTAAACTTAAGTGCCTCTGGAAAAGATGTGATTTGAGCTTGGGAATTAAAGGAAGGATATATTCCACCTCGGTAAGGACAGTATTGCTATACGGGCGTGAATGCTGGACAGTTCGCTCAGAAGATGTTAGGAGGCTTGAGGTCTTCGACCAACGTTGTCTGCGAAGGATTGCTCACGTTTGATTGGCTGGTTCCTGTTCCCCTTAGATGAGATGATGATCAGCGGTTGTATGATCAACTTCACAATGAGCCGTTTGAAAACCAAACACCATGGCGTCTAACACTTCGTGAACTACATGTGGTTCTATCAAATTTAAACGTTAATTAATGACCTCTTCGATGTCGACAATGTGGCATATTTCCTACCTTCTTTCTTTTCGCCGTTCCTCAGAACCACGTGAATCATTTACATCTCAATTCGTCAGGCGTCTCTGACTGTGCGGCACTTTGCCTGGATAAGGCTTGTGCTTTCGTACATAATCCGCACATTTATACTCATCTAAATATATCTTGCTTCCTGACAAACAGTTTTCTATGTGCTACTCATTTTTCAGAATTATCTCAGGTGGAGGCGAACAGTTTGTTCACAATGATAGACATGGAGCGTCTGCGGAATTATACTCGTTCTCTGGTTGACTTTCACGTGATCACTGACCTCGTCCCTCGGTTGGCAACGCTGTATTTCGACAAGCGTTTGCCCGAGGTTAAATTGAACAAAACACAGCAAGTAAGCGTTCGATTGGATTTTTTGTTTCATTTTGATCATTCACGTTTTGAGCACATCAGCCGAGTTTGTCTCGAGGGTCATTGTGTTGCTACCCCAGTCACGTACAGCTCACTGAAAATGATATTGAGCAAACCGATACAGCCGGTTCTATATCTCCTAGCTTGCACGGATGTGCAATCGAGCAGTATTTCTGTGGTGTGCGGCTAACATCGTGCTAAATTGATTGGCCACCGGTAGTGAGCTACATTCTGAAACACGCTGGAGTCTCACTACCATTTTCTGTCTCTTGTCGTGTCTGTCTAGGCCTGGGCAACCTGACAGTATCTCAGCCCACGTGCGGTCTCTGACTGTGCGGCACTTTACCTGGATCACGCTTGTGCTTTTACATCACACACACACATATCTCCTAGCAGCTTGGTAGTTGATAAAATCCTACCCATTTTCAGCGGTTCTACGCCAATAATTGGGAAAATATCAACGAGCAGAGTGAATCCAAGGTGTCCATCATATGCCTCTTGCTTTGATTGCATTGAGAACACGTTTGCAATTACTTCCATCAGCATCTCAACATTTTTCAAGTAAAGCTGTGCGGTGTGGTCGTGCAGTCTCTGACTGTGCGGCACTTTGCCTGGTTCAGGCTTGTGATTTCATACTTTCATACCACAGTCGTTTCCTTGTGCATG